>JARGYV010096068.1:0-15408 GCA_029532675.1 Ornithodoros moubata
AACCCATCTGCGACGGAAAATGAAGGGGATGTGTCTATGATGCGCTTTATGTTGCTCATGAGTTTTGTTGCCTACATGTACTGAGCTTGAAATCATCGATAGGTGCACCTTGGGCATGCAGAGCGAGACTTCGCGAAACTAGGATGACTGAGAGCACTGTGGAGAGTGGTTCGGACAAATAACGCGGCGTGGGCCATCTTATAGCGGACAGTTTCCTCTTCTGTACAGGCTGCGCATTCTTCACTTACTTGACCTTAAGCAAACCCATCTGCGACGGAAAATGAAGGGGATGTGTCTATGATGCGCTTTATGTTGCTCATGAGTTTTGGTGCCTACATGTACTGAGCTTGAAAAGCATGAACTGGGCTACTCTGCTACTGCTACTCCCACTACTGCTACTGTTATCTATCTATACAGAGGGTGATGAAGCGGTAACCCCTCACATTGCCCGTGAATTGAGGTGTGAGGTGAAAATGAAACTGCTAGGCTGCTGAAGTAACTTTGCAGTCGGATAGTCCACGAGAAATGTTAAGAAATATCTTTTCTCTCTTTTCTTGGAAAATTTTTGTTTCTCAAGCGATATTTTATTTCGTTTTATCATAATTTCAAACACCACACATTTTCGTGGTGATGCCTATGCCATAAAGGGGGAGAGGGCGACGCCTATCGACAATAACACACTGAGGCCTGGGTGTTTGGGCAGTCGCAGTGGGAATGGGATGAATACAGTTGAAGAGGTAAATCCAACACCACCGACCAGCAAACAGCTTGAGCGGAGAGTTTGTCGGACCAGTGTACGCTCGTAAACTGTTTTCGGAGTGTACACTGGTCCGATAAACTCTCCGCAAAATGTTTTCAGAGCATACGTTTTCGGCCCCTTAGTAAAATAATCAAAAGTAACATTTATATTGTTGCTGGTATCACATTTCTTTCTTGCAGTGTGTATATGGGTGGGTGGCGGCTGTAGTATAAAAATAATAATACATAAGAAACTTGCGATTTTTTTTCAGTCCATATGAGTCTTCGTTTAACTCTTAAGTTCCCTCTTAAAAAAAAAAAAAAATCTGCAGCACAAGTTGTTTCTAGCCACCCATGATTGTGAACAATATCAGAGGAGGCATGCATCTTTTTGTGACACTTTACGTCTATGCTTATTGTCGCATAACACATACCGGTCGCTAAAACTATCCATCTTGGAGAACGAAGGAATCAGGACTATGAACTCGCAAAGCGAACACTGCAGTGACGTTGCGTTTCCCGTGGTACTTCGTAGATAAGTCATCGTCGCTAAGTCCCTCCTTATTATTAATTCGTGTGCCTTCTTTTACGCCGTGGGTGTAAGAAACGAAACTCCGAAACGCTCAAAGACTGTGTTTTCACCACTTAATCGTTCGACCTGCTCGTATTCCGACTACCAAATGAACGCGCCAATATTTCGCGCAAATCGTACGTAACTACATTAACCCCCGTGTGAATTTTATTGACATAAATGTTCGAGCGTGCAACAGGAGTAGGAACAGGAGTATGTCGGTTCCCGCGTTCCATGGGAAAATGTCACCGACCCATCGAGGGAGGAACAGCTACGACACGTTCTTAATTTGTGACCGCTGATGGTTGTTGTCTGGGAGCACCAGCCGGCAATGAAGTTAGCCTTGTCCGTCGGGAGTCATAGCATGGCGATCTGGACGAGAGCGACCCCGGTGCGGCTCTGACTTTTGCGTGGGTGCCATAATGGGGACAGAGGGCAGCGACGGAGGACGTTTGGGAGCCGTTACTTTCAATGTACTTTGACGGCGCTTTTCGTTTTGTCTGTTCGTTCTTTCGGGGGCGCCGTAGAGGAGAATGAGACGGTGAAAGCGCCCTTGGCCATTTCATGTCCGCGTTGAGAACGTCATTCCAAACGTGAGATGGTGTGTTAAGCTTCTGGCTGCGAGGTCTGTCAACGTCTTGTTATTTGCTTGTTTTGAGGTCTGATTGTGAAATATGGAGTGCGGATTAAATTGCACTGAGTCCGTACCTCGCATATAGCGGATTGGATATGCAGTCATAGTTCTCTTTGTGCTAACGTCGAGTGACATATTTATTCGTAGCTATAGCAATGGCGCGAACAGACGCAATATGGAGGCATGAAAATAGCGGTCTAACTCCAAGCCGTACGCCTTGCACGTTTCTTTTTAACCGAGACTATACAAAAGAGAAGGTTTCACATTGCTCTGGTATTCAAAAGCTGAACTTCAGTACTGTTTGTTATGTTTGTTCATTTATAGAATAGGAAGTGTTTAGGTACGTTCAAACCGATTGCATGCTGTGAATATGGTGAGCATCTTCAGCACAGTTGAAAAGCAGGGTGGTGAATGGAAAGATGATCATGATATTTCATCACGTGATCCATCACGAAGATCGTAATATGCAAATCGTTACTAAAATCATTCGTAACATGGAGTCATGTACAGTACGGAGTACTGCAGTACTAAACTGAGTCCAGTACAGTACGCGACCGCTGGCACTTTACAGTTCTGCGGGAAAGCCCATAACTCCCTCTCCCAGTACTGCGGTGGTTCTAACCAGTAGTACTGGTCTTGTTCTTCAGATCTTATCAGACGGATGCATTAAGAACAGCACTTCCATTTATTCGGTTTAAGAAGGGGTTATCAGTCCCCATGCCTATACTCTGCTCCTGATTCTCATACACCTGTCGAGACAATAAAGTCTTTAATTTGACTCCTGTATACGGCCGTAGAACCGTTGATGCATACGCAGTCGAAGCAACCGCGACGTGCAGACGGGGCTTTAGCGTCTTTCCCGTGTCCAGTTCCACTGTTTGGGCAGCTGCGGCATTGATGCGGGGGTGGATACCGTCCGTTTTGCTTTGTGTTCCCCATCGTCGGGTGAGGGTTCTACTGGACGTCTGACCCAACGAGGGCTGGCGGGCGAAGGACGCTGGGAATCGCCGGCACGTGACCGGTATGACGTCACGAGTCGCCATATTTGTTGTGAACGGGCTCTTTGTGTGAGAGAATGACGCTTTCGCCATGAATGAGCAACACCGGTGATATTCGAAGGACGCTGCTATGGCGAACAGGTGAAAGTCATCGGCCAGGAAAGTCAGCTGGACGTAAGACAAAGTGTATTCCTATATGCTTTACCTGTAATGGCTGTGTCGGTTGTCTGCAGAGTGATTAGGATCAGAACAGAAACGAATTGCGCGGTGTATGTGACGCTGGTTGGGAGGATTTTGTCTGTACACACACAGTGGTGTCCTTATGTATCGTTCCGTCTGTCTGGCGATGCTTCAAATTGATGCATGCTTTCGAAGTTCGCGCCCGTGTTCCACAATATTTTAAATTGTGTGGCAGTAATGGTTAATAACAAGTGCTAATTTAGATTTTTTAGCTTCTTTTTTTTACCAGCAATCACGACGCTGTGGAGACGATATTTTGTTTCTTCCGGACTTGTAAGAACCTGTCTTAAATACAGCACACGTGAGTTTTGTAAAAAAAAAAAAAAAAAAAGAGGAGAAGACGTGAGTCAGAAAGGATGCTTGCGTCCCGTTATATAGAAGTATGCTTTGTCGCTTTGTTTCGAATAAACAGTAAAAATTTCCTTATTCGCGCTTCTTTTATTTTTTGGAATAATATGCCAAGTATGGACTACCATGGATTTGTTCGGGCACTTAGATTATCAACGCCGAAACGAAACACGATGTTTCCTGAACTCCCCACAACATTATCATCATTCAAATCTATCGCCTTGTTACTTTGCAGGCTTTGTTGATGTTAGCTCGTTTCGCATCCCATGTAACATTTGTACGAGGGTTCACAGCTAGACAGAACAATGCCACTGTGTACACATTCGTGTCATTAATAATTCTAAATATGATTATTTCAAAACTTTTTATTTAATACCAAACTCTGCGGTAACCAAGATTATCATTGTCGGTTATCAGTGGCAGGCGTCCCTGTAACAGGGGTACACATGTCGCGCACAGGGGGCGCTCGGAACTATTTTCACTGTTATTTTTCGTTGGGTTTGCGTGGGAAAAAGGGCTACACTCAGTGCCAACCATCAAATTTAATGATATTTCCCAGTGCTTAGATTTGTTGAAAACTTTATAGGAAGAACATACTTGGACACTATAAGCTTGTCCAAATATGCTCCTCTCATAGGGTTTTCAACAAATCTAACAACAATCTCAAATTAAAATCTTTCAACAAAAAACGTGGAGGCAGAAGAAGAAGAATCGACAATATTTCACTTCGAGGCAAATTAACACACACGCACACTGTCGTCGTGAATGTGTTTCCAGGTCTTATAAGTTGATGCATGTTGATCCATTCACTTGTTCCTTGCAGGTTCAGAAGTCATCGTACACACGAACGGATGCACCGACACGTGTGTGCGAGGTAAGCCTTTATTAACTCTTTCCTACCTTTTTATATCTATTTCTTGTACTATTTTTAATTTATTTACTCGCATGTACTTTTATCGGCTACACTGTTAGCTAAAAGGCGTACATTAATGCCTGAAAAGGAGTAAATGGCTTGTCCCATAGCGAACTCCACAACAGGAGTATTCCTTACTCCTTTTTGCATTGAGTAAATTTACTCCTTCTCCAGAATTGCATGTGGAGTATAAAAACACCCATAAGGGTGCATGAAGGGCAGAGTCAATGAAGGAGTTACTCGCTTGCAGATGCACATTGCAGGAGTAAACTGCACGCATTATTCCTTCTCTTAAAACGGAATAAAAATGGGTAGATCTTTACCCTTTTCTGTTTAAAGTTGGAGTAAACTACCATTTTTACTCCATTTATAAGCAGTAAGCAAAACGTGCCAAGAGTAAAAAAGGTGGATACACCATTTTTACTCCTCCTGTACAACTCTTCGACTAACAGTGTACTGTTGGCGATCCACTGTCCGATCAGTGTTGCCTGAACATGGTGTGCGCCCATCACTGTCTTCTTACCCTCACCTTGAACACTGCCTTGTATTCAACACAAAATGTGTGCAATGTGAACTTATTATAAGGACTCTTCGCGGCATTCGATATTTACTAAGCCCGTTTAATTCGTTCAAGCCTCTATCGCTTGTGTTCAAAAACTTATGAAGGATTAGATCTGATTCTAACTTCATTCGGTAAGTAGGGGAAAAATAAGCAATAACTGCGCAAGATTAGCAGTACCAAAGATTCGCTCCTATACAGAATGTGCAACGTAAAATGCTTGTAGGTTTGTTAATTTGTGATACTCTCTATTCATTTGTTAACTTTTACGGCTAGTTTGTGTTGCGCACGTTATTTATGGGGTTTTAGGAATCTGGAAAGGGATGAAAGGAACACATCTCTCTTATTATTATTATTATTTACATTTTAAAACCATCCGCGTTTACTGCTCGAAGATAGAATACGTCCTCGATGCAGCAATACAACGCACGACTGTAATAATTATGAGTATCAGCCGTTCCTGCAGTCCCTGCACTCTTAAAACAGAACTCCACCGCATAACACAGTGATGACCAATAGGTATTCCGAATGATATCGTTCACTAACCTGGTTGGTGACAAACGGTGGGCGTACGCCATTTCTGTGACGCGTATGCACTGGATTAGTGCCACAGAAATGGCGTACGCCCACTGTTTTCAGCAAATGGCGTTTCTGAAAGATATCATTTGGAACAGCGATTGGCCATTGCCGTGCCACGACCCATGTGCACAGCTTCTCTTTCGCCGTCTTTCTTGAACTGCATATTTGAACGTCACTTCATATGTCAACAACGTTACGCCTAACCCCCCACCTCCACCCACCCCCCGCTCCCAAGAAAAAGACAAAGAAAGCAAATAAAAAGATGAACGCAGATATGAGTGCGAACCACAAGAAGCCGAGCACGTCAATGAGGAGAAATTCCGTGCGACTGCTTCGGGGATTTGTGTCTTTGTTCCGTCATTGCTTCCTCTGTATTCCTCTTACTTGGCACTGACTATTTATATCGGCTGTACCATTCCGTCATGGGCTGTGCTATAGAAACCCATGTGACGATTGCGTCGGATGTTCGCAGCATCAGCCTTACAGATACTGCAGCGGGTGCTCAGGCGTGAAAACATTGAAGGAAACGTAAAAAAAAAAAAAAAAATGACGAAAGGTCGCCAGAACTATGTCGAAATTACGGCGTCTTCGCATGAAATGCTAGTAATGTTTCGGACATTCCGCAGAATTCGTGAATGAAAGCGCGGTTGTGCGCTTGGTTGCACCCCTAACGCACTTTTCCAGCTCCTCCCCCCTTATCTCCAGCCCCTTTCTGCACAACTATGCACAACGCAACTGCTAAAAATCGGCCCTTCCTATCTATTTTGAGATCTGCAAGGCCAGAACATAATTAGGCCGAAGAGCCAAAGCAAAAATGCCGGAGATCCCTTTTCGTAATATGTCGTCTGCTACGCGTTTTGATTTCCCCCTTCACAATGGCGCCGCACCGTATTTAAACCAATTATCTGTCGTGTTCCGTTATGCACTGCCCTTTCTTTCATACTGCGGGGCAACAGAAAGGGAAAAGTTGAGGTCAATCAATCACTCGTTTGTGGCATCTTTGATATCTGTTTTGGGCTAGGGTGTCTGTAAACGACCTGACGTCATATCCTCCGCAAGCAGACGACGGAACCGGAAGCGAAGCTTTCATGCTCCTTTCCTCTTCTCCTTCGCCCTTTCACGTGTTCCGAGATTGTCCCCAGCTTGTGTTTTGGTTTCCAGCCAGCTCTCGCGCTTAGGGTTCAAACTTGGAGTTCTTTGACTCCGAGTAGACCAAGCAGGAACTGAAGTTCTGTGGCGTCGATGTTCATAAAGACGCTGTCAGCATCCCATGGAATTCGTGTTCGTGCTGTTACTTTCGCGTTGCGATGAACACATGCGGTGACGGTGACTGCGGGACCGGTGCGTCACACGTGTTGTTCTACGCTGGACCAACATGTCAGGAGGAGATACCGAAAGAGGTTCGTTTCGTTAAAGTTCCCAACATTGTCGTGCTTGCTCTAAGTTGGTGGTTTTGAATCGTGGGTTCAAAGCTGAACAAAAACTCAAATTTTTATATGCATTGACCAGATTCCGAAAGAACGGAAAGAAAAGAGACATATTATATTTGCTAACGCGCGCCACGCCTAATGCCATTTCGCGTAATCTTGTTTGGTATTTTTCGGCCGCAGGGCGTTGGTATTGATACTCCTACGTTCCTATAGTGTTCTTGAGGAAGAAATGAACTGCCGTTCGTAAGGTGAAAGTTCAAGACATAATCCGATCAAGATTAACCATTATATATTAATCTTGAGAGAGGGGGGTGTACATTCATTTGTGGGGATGGGCATTTATAAGAAGTTTTTTGTTTACAACAAGTTTAATGTTTTAATTAATGTTACCTCATTGTTGAAGTGCCATTGACTACAGCCACCACTGCCACCACATCAAGACAAACCGCGAATGATAAGCTCTGTACGGTAATCTTGATGTATGGTATGCCATAACAAAACACAGACAGCCGACAGCTGGCCGGCCAGTTGTCGTGCACTTTTGTGGTATGGTCTCGTTGTGATGCTGCCTGGAGGCGCTTCGTAGTACCACAGGGCATTTTGTGGAGGCTTCTGTTGAACGTTCAGGAGATTACTGTTCCGAATGGTAAATGGGTCGCATTAGCTGTTTTGCACCTCATGTGACAGTCCTGCTACCATTCGCCACGGTCAGGATTGCACAAATTAAACTGCGAGAGTGTAAGGTTGCGATCGAGGACAACACGTACAAACCTATGATGTTTCACTTGATGGGGAAGTTGGTGTCCTAGTCCAGGACGGATGTGGTTCACATGCTTGCAAGGGAAGGCTACTACTGCGCTTTTTTTTTCTGCTCAAATGTCCATACCAGCATTCCGTAAGAGATGTTCAATGTTTTCAGCAACAGGTGCTGCCATAGCTGCGAAACCTCCCATCTCCGTCGTCATCTTTTATTGCTGACGCTGTGCTAACAGAAAATAAATAGTGAAAGCACTGCAGTGAATAATAGAAAAATATAAAGAGGAAAAATAATATATATATATATAATCATTTTACATCTACATGAGTAATTAACGACGTAGATGAAAAAAGAAGCACGAAGGACGCCTAATCAAGGAGCGGTTCTAGATCATTGTGAGAGGACAATGCGCACGCTATGCTTTCTTTATACAGGATATTTCACCAACCATTCTAAAAATTTAGGCTAAAAAATAAGATGGAGACAACGGGAAAATGTGCGGTCAAAAGTACTTTTCCGTTACGAGCTTTTTCCGCATTTTGGTGAAAATTTTAATTCACGTGAAATGACGCAAATTAGATTTCGTGAAAGATTTAGGCGTAGATTACATTTCGTTTTTCCGACGTAAATAAAAAGCACATGACCCGTTTATTGCAATCCAACAAAATTATTTCCGTAGTGCAAGGTAAATTGCCGAAATAAAAGGGCGATACTATCAATTAGCTTCACTCACTGCATTGTCATAATAGCATTTTTGCGAAGTTGCGACAGAAGAAATAACGTGCCCCTTCTTTCCGATTGCTTATCAGTACGCCTGCTGATAGCTCTACAAGGCCGCAACTTCGCAAACGTGGCGTTGTGGCAAAGCAGTGGGCGGCGCCAATTGGCTAGCTTTGTTTCTTTATTTCACTAATATTTATTGCATTACGGGAATGCTTCTTGTTGGATTGAAATCAATCTGTCATGCGCTTGTTATTTCCACCTGAATAACGCCAGGTTGTCTTGGAAATTTTCAACTAAAATCTGAACTAAAATTTTGATAAAAAATGCGGAAAAAGTTCGTAACAGAAAAACACTTTTGACGGCACGTTTCTCTGTTGTCTACATTTCTTACGGTGCATTTTTATCATGGCTGTATACACATCATGTCTAAAAGAAATCGCTGTGTTACTTCGGCCCAAAGACTGCCAAGCGTCATACCTTGCCGAAGTATTTACCGGGGTTCACCTCTGCCCTAACAACTCCCCTTTGCAGGTTAGCCCCTGGAACTTTATAGATCAATGCGTCGCTTTTTTTTTTTCTTCTTTTGAGTAGTCACGATACAATGGACGAACTAACTTGATGTTATTTCGCCTAACTGCTTATTTTGACGTTGCTGCCTATGTAAGTTTTCTCTTTTTTCTCTCTTTTCTTGACTTTTGGTGCTTAAAACTCCAATTTCTACACCAAAGGGTACGAAAAATCACCTTTGCTCAACACAGTGAAGCAGGTTTTAGTGAAACCACGGAAGGAACCCCGTCAATGGGACTAGAAAGGATTACATGGACATTATGAGTGACGCACGACGAAGTCAGCGGGGGGCAGGAACCTCCACATGAGACACAGCTTTGAATTTGGCGTGATGGAATATTACACGGCCCGTCTATCTTATACATTCGCAGTTGTAGTGAGTGCACTCAATCAATTGACGCCAGGTCAGATCAGAAGGCGATGCCACACAGCCGAGACGACGTCTGTAAAGCTGGGCTGAAGGCAACATGGAACCATTTTGGTGGGTTTTTGCAGATACAGCAAAATGCCTTTTTATATATTTCTATACGACCATTAGCCACATCTCCAAAACCGAGAGAACAGCAAGAAAGGAGTAACATATATTTCGCCAGGCAAACCAAAAGTACACCTCTTGACAGCTTCTCATACGATATCTCAACTATACAGGAACGTATTAGCAGCGAACCCTAAGAAGGCCCAAGTCCAGGACAGCGCATGTCTGTTAATTGCTATCAGCCTTTTATATCGTACATGATCCCTCAAAAATTTAACTCTTCTTCATCTGAGAGCCCAAAAATCTCCCTGCCTTTCCATGGTCCGTATCGTTTTGCATAATCCAAAAGGATGACAACGACGAAACAATGTAATAAAAATGTGAATCAAGACATTTCTTACCCTTTATCAAAGCCCAACCCCGTTCGTTCTTCCAGTGCTGGCGTCCATCCTTTTATAAATTGATAGCCAAGAGCGGTATACGATTGTATCTCACGCCTTGACTCGTACTTCGGTTCTTTTCTACGCACCACTTCCTTGCTCAAGCGTTTGCATCCTTGTTGTCCCTCATCCGGTCTTCTCGATCATCCCAAAATACAAGAATCCTGAGTGTGAAACCTTGTAAACGAAATAATCTTGTCCATGCCACGTTCTTTGAGGGAGTAGAAAATGTCCCCGTCTCATAAATCTCAATATATTTGACGCTGTTGCTGTCTTTCTCGTTTCGTAAATATATCATACCAACATCTGAGGCTAGCAGGGCGCTTGTTTTGCACCCAATTCTGTACCCTCCATGCATCATTCCAGAAACGCAACCAGAGCCGGAAGTCGGGATGTGCAGCGCTCCCTGCATCTGCATTTGCTGAAAATGACAGAAATACGTTTCCTGGAGTCGAGTAAAGGTCACATGTAAAATGAGATGGAAAGAAGGAAAAGCACTTGCCACAGAACACACAAAAAAGGAAGAGCCTCGCGGACTCCATCATAAACGAATGTGCCCTGCGTCGTGAAATTTTTAATTTCTGCTACTTGACGTAATGTTGTAATTTCCATGCGGTACAGGGGTGTAAACGTCAAACCCTGCCACGGGACGCGCTGATATCAGTTCACCTGATGGAGGGCTAGCGATGGAAGGGGTCACATTTGGACGCCTACAAGGCAAATATGAAGAGCTCTCCCCTTTACCATTATGATATCTGCTTTGATAACCGCTTTGAAACTACTTTGATACTTTTGAGCTTTTAGCTTTCAAGAGCCGTTCTCTTTGTGTGAAATGAACGTTTACAAATAATCGCAACCTGTAAAGCGCGTCAACTGCGCATGGGCTTAACGTAGAAGGTCTGCACTGACGCATAGGGGCGGTTGATGCCCCAAAGAAGCAGATCATCTCTCAGAGTTAGCAACCTCTTTCTGCATTTACTAAGAAGAAGCTGTACGATACATGCAGGTAGTATCGATGGTTGGAACTCAGCAGAGCAGCGTGGACTGTAGCGTCGCAAACTGTTGGTATATTTCTTCCCTGAAAGTACAGACTGCTTTGCCAGAGGGGTGGAGGGAGAAAAGGTTCACTGCGGTCCCACCCACTTGTACAAAAAGAGTGCCTTGACTGTATGTCTGAGACCTGCTAAGTTAGTCAAGCACACTGACGTCCGAGAAACAAGTAAAATATACGGTCTGCTCCCTTACTGGGATTTCGACTCAGAGACACCCCACAGAACAAGTAGCGGCATCGCTCAGGCTCACGAAACATTCTCTAGCGACTTGAATGCTTTCAATTTATTAATAGCTTCACAGCTTTCAACGGATGACAGGGACCTGCCACTTGTTTCGAAGGCACGAAATGCAGAGACCGCCTGGGGCAGGGTGTCCTGCCGCCCCTCCTTGCAGAGACCAGCCCCTGCAGCGTCGGGCCCACCCCTCGCGCCAAAGTTGGCTGCGATACAAGTTTTTATCGGTTGGCACGCGTTCTGACAGCTGCGATGAATCACAGCTCGCAATCGGACCATCGGCCGACGTTCTGGAAACGGGCACCTCGCAACGGCGGCGACGGCCGTCGCATGTGGCACGCTTTAATTGCAACGCGTTTCTTTGTTTTACGTTCACTGCGGGCCGCTGCAACATGCTACGTAAGTCAGTTTCTTGAAATGGAAAGAGGGAGAGAGGGGGGAGCTTGAACCCATGCTTTGAAGTGCGAATGAGACCAACTCAGTGTCTCTAACAGTTGAGTTGAGCGACAAATGAACTTCCATTAATGTAGACGATGACTGTTTAATTGTGAAGTCGTCACGGGGTAACACGAAACGATGCGAGGCACGATGTGATCCCTGAACGTTTCCTCGTTTCCTCTTTTTCGGTGGGGATAAAAAAAAAAAAAAAACTGCGACCAGCAATGTGACGTCACTACGAAATTTAGTTCGCTCCACCTGGCTATTTCAGCGCCTTTCACAGCGCCTTTCGCTTCTGCTCTCGTTAGCTCACTGGCTCTGATTGGTTAGTCCCACGTTGGCATTGGCTGC
Organism: Ornithodoros moubata; assembly: GCA_029532675.1. Lineage (NCBI taxonomy): Eukaryota > Metazoa > Arthropoda > Arachnida > Ixodida > Argasidae > Ornithodoros > Ornithodoros moubata. The sequence continues at coordinate 12,048 of JARGYV010096068.1, forward strand.
TTATCGAATGACGTTTGTCCAGGTTCCGCGAGAGGGAACTCCGGCATACCCTATCCGCTGGATCCTTGCAGAGTCTTCTCCGTCGTATATGCAACAGTAGTTAAGACAGAGGTATTTCTGGGGGATCCTGACTGGGGCTTCGTGACTACTGGAGAATACAGTGTGTTCATCGTTCGATGTTTATGAGAGCGACTCACATTTTACTGAAATCGTTACTTTCCTGTGCTTCGCGCGATATCCTTTCCGTGGCCTTCGATGCCACACTCTTGAAACAGAACTTCACCGCATAACACGGCAATGACCAATCGCTATTCCGAATGATGTCTTTTACAGACCCCATTTGCTGGAAACGGTGGGCGTACGCCTCTTTTGTGACACTTATGCACTGCACACTCGGAATAGCGATTGGTCATTGCCGTGTTATGCGGTGAAGTTCTGTTTTAAGAGTGCACCGCAAGGGCTTATGTGCAACTACAGGCGACCTGTAGCCTTCAAACCACCGTGTACTGTACGTCGTCGTTGTTACTACTGTCATCATCACCGTCGTCGTTAGGCAAATATAGCATGCTAGCCCAAACACAAAATAGCCCGAAGAAAGAGCATGCTACACTTCATTTCTTCAAAGAGACGAGAGAAAAAAGAAAGACGAAGGCACTGCGAGTCTGCCGAACGAGGCACCCAGCACTGTCTAGAGGTTGCTCTTTGACCCCGTACATGTTCGATCGAATGCGCTGTGGCTATTGCTTCGGCTACACGTCGGCAGTGGTGAAACAGACATGCTCCCCAGGAGCGAAAAACTATTGAAAAACTACATAGCTCCCTAAGGAAGTTGGGTAACTACAGGCCTGCTGAGAAACAGTCGTGCTTCTCAAAGTCCTTCTTTCGCTCTACGCAGGCTTCCACTGGAAAGGTTTCTTGGAGCAGTCGAAAGAAGTCCTACATTTTAGGTCAGCATTGAGAGATACTTCCATTCCCAGTCACCGGGGCTTTATTTGTCGGCGCACGTCAACCGAGAAGACATGCTTTCTCGCGTGATGGACGTCAAAGGGGCGACCGCGTCGCATCGTGGTGAATTTCTTTTTAGAACGAAGGCTCAAAATCAGTTGGCGCGTCGGGACACATAAACGCTCAAAGCCTACTATTTTCTAATAGAAGGTAGCAAGCATCCTCTATACCTCACTGTATATTTAGGAAGATACGATGCAGGTTATAGAGTGCACATTCGCACGGGGACGCGGCTTGTCCAAGGTGCCATGTTTGTGCATAGAACTTCAAAACTTCGGAACGAGTTCCTGGTACATATTGTCGGTTCATCGTTTCCGACACTCTTTCGCGCCTGTCCTCCGCTAAAGGTTCGTATTGTAGCTTGAACACCACGATGGGCAACTGGCAGCTCTTGACTTTACAGACAAAGCCCACGAAAAGTCTTTGCCTAGTAGTCCGAAGTGGCTGCTGGAATCGAACATGAAAAGGGAAGAACAATGTCGTAGACTTAAAAACAGTTTATGACTCAATTAAAAATAAAACGCGGAAAAACCTCCCGCATCTAGAGTGGCGTTAAGCCCGCGAAACCCTCAAAGTTGCGCTTCCGGGAGGATCTGACGCAAGACCATCTGGCCAGCACGTGGTCCTTCTTTGGCTTCTTTTCCTCGAAATGACGATTGGACGCGGTCTCGAACCGCGACGTAACCAGGGCCGAATGCCATCCATCTTTTTCGGGGGCTCGTGGATTGTTCTCCTTACGGGACACCTTGTGACCCCACGGTGCGGAAGCCAGGCCGGCCGGACGCAAATAGCGTCGTCGTTCGGCGGACGCCAAAGTCCTGCGTACGACGCGCGTGGAATGCGCGGGACACGCGCGACACACTTCTGCTTTTGTCTTCCTACATGGCGAAATCCATGGCGAGGCGCACCGGGCATGAATTATGTGCGCTGCTTTGTGGATTTGTCTCGTTTTCACCGAAAATAGCAGACGAGATGAAGAGCGGTGCGCGCACTATTTCGAAGCCATAGCGTAGGTTCTGGGTTAAAAGCGGTCCGAAGAGGGACAGAACGAATGGTACCAGGGGAAGGAGGGGAGGGGGACGTGATTGTCTTCGCGGGACGAAAGAGAGTTTGGGGACTTGCAAGTCTGTTTGTTGCTTGGGGTACTGGTTTTTGTTTTGCCAGCAGGATATACGCCGCTTGTATCAGGGTGCCGGCAATATATCCCGTGACAGCCGTCACGTTCGGGCTTGTTGTGCTTGTGAAGGGTTACGCTTAACACGGCAACGTGTGTGGTCTTCTAGAGAGAAGGAAAGTGGAGAGAAGGACAAGTACAGTGTGCCTGTAGACAATGGGCTGGTGTAAAAACAGAGCGGTCGTCGTCAGATTTTAGCCTGTACTGGCCTGTAGAGCAGAGGGATTATAGTAACACACCACAAAACGAGTGATGGCTTGATCAAAAATGAGGAAGACTGCAGTTAGCAAAGAAGAATTCCTTCAGTGATTTCACTAGCTGCTAATACACTGTTATTTTCCCTTGGGTTTACGTGAGGAAAGGTTGTGCACTTGTGTTGCACGCCAACCGTCAAACAGAACGATATTTTTCAGTGCTCAGGTTTTCAACAAATCTATGCACTGGAAGATACCATTATGACGGTTGGCACTAGGTGCACTACTTTTTCCCACGCAAATCCAAGGAAAAATAACAGTGTAGCTGAGTTAATCCGGAATATTTGTTCATTTTCTCGTAAAATTCCTTTCAAGAAGAAACCACGCTAATCCTGCAAGAAAACAAAATAGTACAACCCTACTTGAATTCCCACTTCTCTGCCTGAGATTATGCAAGGCTACCTTGTAGCAGAAAAAGAAAACGTAGAATATTCTCTCTTCTTTAATGTATATATATATATATCTTCACAGCTTATATCATCAGTCATGGTTTTCATTCTGCCAGCAGTTCCATCGTTAGGGTTCATCTGCCACCCTTCTCCATGGCAGTCTGTCGAGAGAGATGACATCAAAACCGTAGGGTGGAGCCGAGAAGTGTACGAAGTACAGCATCACATTTCCACTCTCGCCGTACAGTTATTTTGAGGTTTCCCTGAAGCGGCTATGAATCAAAGCACCAGTGCCGCGTGTCGTCAGGCAGCTGTGTCATTGCAAGAACCTCAAAGGGGAACGCTTTTGAATAGTGGGCTCGACCGCTATCAGAGAGGCAGATCCCGCGCGTGCCATCGCATGCGTTAAACGGTGAAGACGCGTGGCAAACACTGGTCCGCATACCGTGCGTCAGAACGGATCATCGCACCGTCTAGCGGTTGGAATGGTTTTTCTTCGATGCCATACTTGGCGTCACGGGGTACATCTTGTTTCTTGT
>JARGYV010096077.1:0-24157 GCA_029532675.1 Ornithodoros moubata
ACGCCATACTCACTTTGCTTGACTTCATAATGACGGTTGCTCAATTTCTCGTGCTTTAAAAGAACTCCACGGTCACAGTAATGGTGCGTGTGGAAAAACGTAAAAGAGAAAGAAACGACTGAAAGTTTCCGGCGCGATCTCGCTTCACTTATTCCGCGGCCATTTTTGCGACGCCAGCAACACCTCGCGTCCCAAGTTCGAACTTTTTCTCGTAGAATAATCTGAGTCTGCCTGAGGTACCAAATATGGTACCCGCCCTGATTTAAAAGGGACAGGGCCACCTGAACCTGAACTTTTAACAGAAAGCTTGCTGAAAAAATCAGAGGAAAGGGCAGGAAATGAGGATTCCGCGCCATGGAAATAAATGCAAGACAGGCATCGATGAACAAGCTGACTCCATCTGCGACCAAGACTAAAACGAAATCTCCTCCCCAACAGAGACCAACAATTTCATGACCACATTCTTTGAAACCAAACAACAAAAGATGGAGCAAATGGAAGACTCCTTGGATAAAAGAGGAATTATACGTCTCACCACTGGGAAAGACTACACAACTAGACTAGATCTCATACCAAACGAATTCTTAAAAATCCTGCAGCCCTTGAAAGCTCTCGAAACCCTCCAATTGTGCTGCAACAAAATCCTACGTGCTAGCGTACCATTTTTAAACAATGTAAAGCAGCCGATGTTAAAGTAATCTACAAAGGGAAGGATAGACCAAGGCAAAAAAAGAATGGCTTCCGCAAACAATGAAGATCCAAGACAACATATTCGTGATCACTTAGCTCATAGAAACATCCCAGCCGCAAAACACACAACTCTATCTTACCTTTCTGAATGCTGAGGTGGCATACGACGCTGGACCTCGTGACCTCACATGGACGCAAAACATGGAAATAAAAAAGACATCACAAAGTTGATCCATACAGCCTACCAGGGCTGCAGCAGCAAGTATCACATTGGCAACTTCTCCTCTGAGGCAACATGCCAAAGAGTTGGCCTGCGGCAAAGACAGACAGAAACTATAAGACACCTATATCACGACGCTGGCATTCACTGACAAGCAGAGGAAATGCCAAAGGCATGTGATTCAGTCGGGAAAATTCAATATAATGAAAGTCGGTACCCCACGCAGAGGCCCATCACTCAGGCTCCAAAATTTTTAAATTCTGCCCACTGAACCATATACGGCTACATCTGGGTATAAAAATCCAGAACGTTCAAGACTACCTGTCTGACCAGAAAAAGGACTTCATAAAGAAAGTAGCAAACATCACACCTGGCCTGCCACTTCTATGAACATACAACATAGGGAGAATGCTATATAAGTCAGCAACGGTCCCAGCTGCAACCTACGCAAACAATGTAATCTGCCTCAGTGCACCAACAATGAACCAGCTGGAACGTCAACAGTGTGAGACAAGAAGATGGCTCCTGCACGGCTCCTCCACTACTAAACTCCCAACCTCACCATTCTAGGCGAATGGGTTGGTCGACGTACACGCATAGGAAGGCCCGACCCAAAGCACGCTACTTGGGAAGACTCATCCACAGGCTAATACACACCCCGATATCACGAGAATTTCGCCACATTCGATGCCTACCTACGGATAAGATACTGTCAGACACATAGCAAAATCAGAACACGAATGGAACAGTATTATTGGAAAAGAAATGAAGAAACAAAATGGAACACTGCCGTCATGAAAAGGCAGAGCCTACATGAAAAAAGGATGGCACTGAGAAAGCTAACTACCTGCAGGAACTCGGAACAGCAGTTTCTTTTGTTGCTCAGCACCTACACCTTTACAGCAAAAAGAAACCCATTCCAGCCCCTGAAAGATTCTACGAAGGTGACGGAGCCAGCAGACTTCTTTTCAAAGCCCGCACGTAGTCCCTGTTAACAAGAAAGAGGATGTACGAACTATTAGGGAAGAACACCCCTACATGCGTTCTCTGTAACACAGGACAGAAGGAAGAGCACATCGTCCTACACTGCCCCGCTCTCAGGACGACCTGGCCATATAAACCGATAGCTACTATGCTAGGATTCGACTTCTAAGCCAACGACGCAAAGATCATCCAATAACGGCATATGTTGGCATGGAACAAAGCCACGTGCAAGCACACCAACACCACCTCTGCCGGCAAATCGAACGAGTTTCAAGACACACCCCAGCGCCCTAGCATGAATGACAAACACCTTTCAATCCCACTTGCAATTTCCTCCTCCTCCGTTCCACCTCACTTTCTTTCCTTTATTTCTTAGTCAATGTCTCGACTAGTTGCCTGTGGCAGTACTACTGCTTGGCATCCCTGCCCTGTTGCAGAAGAGATTAGGTGATCCTGAACCTGAAGCAAACATTACTGTCGTGTTTTCTGTGGCCGCAATCAAGACTCTAGATATCAGCGACAGCTGTGGATTTTGGGAAGAAGCTTCATAACTACAAATGCAGCAATACAAAGGGAAATGGCGTGACTTTCGTTTACAGCAGAAGATGCAAAATTTAAAATATATTACATAGGGTGCACTTTCGACAGGCATCATTGACCAAGAACATATTTCAACATGTTCGATATTGTGTGCTAAAACTTGGATAGACAAGTTCAGCCAACACAGCAAAAAATATAGTGGTGGAACGGAGACACAGCGTGAAACACGATGGACAAAAATCATAACCAAAGAAATGGAAATAGAAAACTAGAAAAGGAAAGAGATGAAAAAGCATAGCCTAAAACACTTCAACCCATTCAAACTTGAATCAGAGATTCGTGAAGAACACATACAAAGAATGAGATATTGGCAGACACCAACCCCATAGGTCAACGACGCGGAAGAGCACCAGAAAGTCGAGTTTCAAGAAATCCCACCAAGAACAGAAAAGATAACAAATGTTGAAGGCAAACGAGCAAACATATACAATGAATGCATCGAGAGGATACAGGGCTACCCAGTGAAGTGGGAGCAACCACGATGATGTGCTGTGTTTTCTGACATTTTGTGGCAAGTGATTTTTGTTTTCTTTCACGTATTACTCGTTTCTTCTTTTTGCTCCTGTGGACTTCATAGAGTAAAAGCCTGCCCCGTAGCAAAACTGATTTGGTGCCACCACTACCAACCACTAACTTTGTTCAATTAATTATCTGCTAGAGACAGTTTGAACCTGCTGACCGACATTCGAGTACTATACTAACAGCTTTGGTTTGCAACATATGCTCAGCCAATTAAGCATATTACAACATTTATTTTCTGTTCTTTGTTGGCACCTAATGTAGTCAATGGTATTACTCCTATTTGCTTCTATTACAGCACATATATTTTCAGTCTAACAATGCTTCACATTTATTCACATCTAATCACAGCGTCTGTACAAAAACTGAAACACAAATAACCATAATCATGTACATCTCAAGGTGCATAATGTAAAGTATGTTTGGAAATTTGTAATTTTGTGCGCACGCTTCCTGGTCTTAAAATAAATAAACTCTTGGCACCTAAGTGAAGAAAATTCTGCAACATCAGATGCATTGCAAACAGAGTGCACATGCTGATCTTCAACTCTTTGCAAAATTTTTGGGATAGTGCTCTTTGTACTGTTCCACATGATTCAACAAGCCATCCATCTGTTCCTGGAGGCTGGCTGGCATGTCCTTGTAGACGTCTGTGAACATCTCTCGTACAGCAGGTTTTTCCACTTTCTCGGCCATTTGTATGGCTTGCATCACCTAAAGCAGGGCACCAAGAGATCAGCGAGGACAAACACTCGGGAGTTAGCAGGAGAGTAATGCCAACTTTTTTTGCCTTTCCAATGTAACCAAACATGTTGGCTCTTGTCAAAGAGCCCTATTTGAAACTGATATAGAGTATTCTAACACCTGTATAACTGTACGTTTGACTCCAAGTGTTCCAATCATGACAGGCCTAGAAAGGTGTCAAGAATAACCTCACACTCATGATCAAATTTTCTTGTCAAACACTGGCATCTCAAACGTACCAGTCCAGCCAGTGCACAGTACATTTCTCATCACTTCTGTGTAGTAAATGTACCATTACATTGGTACACATTTTATTCACACGTGTGTACTGCATCAATCCTGCAAAAATATTGAATACAGATAAAAATGTCATACCTGTTTGCGGCAGGAGTCCTTCCACTCTTTGTCTTCTGCCTCGCTCCAGTAATTCCTGTCCATCAAATAGTTGTGGAGTCTACTGATCGGGTGTCCTTGTTCATTCCATACCCGGACTTCGTCGACCGACCGATACGCTGTACTGTCGTCGGACGTACTGTGATGCCCGATTCTAAAAGGTGAGTGGAAAGTATGCAATGCTGTTATCGTTTCCGAGAGCAAGATAAGAAATGAGAACAACCCAGAGGCAAGGTAGGAAGCCAAAAAGACTAAGGCAAAATATTGTTGCTGTTTCAAGCAGAGATTGCCCTCGGCAACTTGAAGCAACAGCCTCTGCTCGAAGTATCAGTCGAGGCATTAGTCAAGATACTAGGACAATACTGTCGTCTGCTTCGAAAGTACGTAAGTTCATAATAAAAACGGTGCAGGGCGAAAGTCATGGGGGTGGGGCAGCCTCATCATGAAAGATAGGTAACGTGAAAGATAAACACCGTAATTAAGCCTCACTGCTTTCGGTGGCAGCATTGAAATTGATCAAAACATCAGATGACAACACAACGTGATAAAAGACAGCAACTTCTCACAAATGCAGACGTACCTGTAGGTCATAGACTCAATCAGCACAGGTTTCTGCTCCTCCACAGCAATCTGTCGTGCAGCTTTCACTGCATTGTAGACGGCAAAAACGTCCTGGCCGTCCACTCGAATGGACGTGATTCCGTACGCTGGTCCCCGGTTGGCTGTAATGTAGACAGCAGCTTAGCTTCATCCACTCAGTTAGGAAATGTCACGTTATGCATATTAAACTGGTCATTACCTACGCCTTCTGCCCTGTATTGCTCCGATGTGGGGGTGGAAATCGCGTAACCATTGTTGCGACTGGGAAAAACAAAGCACCCATCAAGATACGCGTTCAGCGAGCAATCCCGTCATGTGGTGGCCTACTCGAAAAGAGATCATACTGTAGGCGTTTTCCGTTATCAACAGTGCAACAATGCAACGTTGCTACATTCAAAGCATTGTGGCCCCGCAATAGCTGCCCGTTTGCGGAACTTTTTTAGAACTTACATCGTCCCACCTCTGTGTGGAAGATCTATTGCGTTTTCTTTCTGCAGTGCCTGTGCACAAAACTGATGCAAACTCTTTGAACTATCTAATCTGTGCGAGGCTATGCGTCGAAACAGAAGTTGATGAATAATTCAAACAGAAAAGGTGTCTACAATGAAATGGAACCAATATTAAAGATTTCCTTCTCACCAGAAGAAAATGATTGGACACTGCAAAGCCGCAGCGAAATTGAATGCAGCATGGGCGTCACCCTCACTCGAAGCACCGTCACCAAAGTAGCACATGACGATCTGCTTCTTACGCGCCTGCTTGTAAGCATACGCGCTGCCCACGGCTGAAGAAAGAAACAGGACAAGCGAAAGTAGCTCATCATTACTGGCGGCAACTACACTGAGGCCTACCCTGCGGCATCTGAGTGGCAAGCGTTGACGATATTGTGACATAGTTGTGCTCGGTGGAGCCATAATGTATGGGCATTTGCCGACCTTTTCCGTAGTCTAGCTTTGTCGAGTAGCACTGTAGCATCGTTTGGTTCAATGAAAAGCCCCTCCACATCAGTACACCTAGAAATAACAGTTTCACTGCTCACTTCTTCCATGAAACACCTGCAACTCTAGACACATACAGTACTCCCTGTACTGTGCAAAGACCAGGTCTTTGTCGTCAAGTGCCGCTGCACTGCCAAAGAGTGTCCCTTCTTCCCCATGGTGGGTCATGTAGAAAGAGATTCGACCTTGGCGCTGAGATTCATACATGATCTTATCCATGATGTTTGTCATCACCATGTTCTTGTAGAGCTTCTGTAGGAGCGCTTTGTCCAACTGAACATAAAAACAAGCTTAAGAATGAATGTCGGTTGCCGACAGGGAATGCGTCGGCATGCGTCACCATTGGGCCCCTTCATTATTGTCACTCAACGCAGCAAAAGTTTGCATTAAACTCAGGCAAGTCTCACTTTAGGGTCCTCTGATTCCTTGAGCACCTTCCCACTGCTGTCCATCACCCTGTAGAGTCTCATTCCATTGTAGGCATCCTCAGACCTGAATTCCATGGTGTCCGTGTATCCCAGGGTTGTCCCTGGCATGTGCATCTGTTTCACCTGGGGTGCATGTTCCCCTATGTCGTGCTTTGCCTGAAGAAATATACAGAAATTCAATTTAACCTTAAGTATGGAATTTTCCCAATATACATGTCAAAGGTGTCTTCGAATCTGGCATATAGGTACAAGATTTGAATATAGGATGCAATACTTTCATTCAAAAACATTCTGCTCACAGTACCTTCATTTAATTTTGCCTTCTATGGGATGCTTATCGTTCATGTTTTTATTTTCAGACATCTATACGTAGAATTTCACATGTTGTCTGTAATACTGGCACAACAGCAGAAAGCGACTTTTATATAACGTACTTTTGTGTCAGAAAAATTCTGAAAAGTGCGACTGACTCTCGTGGAACTGTAACAACACGAAACAAAACATTTCTTCCGCAGATTTAACACTACAGCATTAAAAAAGCGGTATCACGTAAACTTATTTCAAATTTTGATTTTTACTTCCTTAAACGGCACTAATGCCGGCACTGATACCTAGCTGCCGTGCCATCCCTTACGTTTCGTCATTCGCACAACAATAATATCCTAACACCACGTAATAACACATTTTCCCAGCATCTCCTAAACGAAAAATCTTCCATCTGGTGCAAGAAGACGTTTTAATTAGGTGACCTAAATGCAAGTTTTTAGGCAAGAAATGCCTCACAGCTGCCTTTAACCCCTTCTGCTCATCAGTACCTTCGACGTCGAAAAACATCGTGTCATGCGGCTGATACTGTTGGATAGTGCCTTCCCGAAAGAGAGAGATCGTAGTAAACAACTGTATGCCATCACATAGGACGAAAGTTCTGAAAGGGGAATACTGCACGACGTTACACCGGCTACACGCCGTACAACGAGCCGTCTGCTGCCGCTACCGCTGCCACGGTAAATTGACTTGACAGAACATCTACCGCAGACGTGTACAGAGGCGCTATATGTTTGCAAAAATGGGTATTACGTAAATAATGGTTATACAAAAGCAAAAAAAGAAATGCATTTGTGGCAATACTAATATTAGCAAGAAGACATTTGAATTCGCTGCCATGTTTTTTTTTTTATTTTTAGAACGAAGGTAATTTTTACGCAAGCTTTACGGAGCGCTTCCTACCACACGAAGTGCGCAGTGGAAGGCCCATCGACGCCACTGACGCGACGGTTATAATGGCAGCGAGGGCCTTTGCAACATCTTCAAAATTGTTTTCTAACGCAGGAGTCACGTGCAGACACCACTTAAAACGACAATCTCTGCAAACATCAATTCTTCTTAGCGTAAGTATTTCTACTCTTGCACCGCGTCGTTTCTGTACTGGCTTGTGCAGCGTATTGTTTACCTTGGGCAGTTGAATGAAAGTGGCGTTTTATTGACTGCGTAGTACAGTGCGATTATACCAGTAGTTACACATATACACGTATGACAGTGGGTTATCTTAAGTTAGAAATTGGCCTTTCAGTTATTCAGTACGTTGTGTATTAAGGAACGGAGTTGAAGAATGTTTCCTCCTGCCTCCGCCGTCTGCTACTCGGGTTGACATCAGATAAGCTGATAACCTTCAATTTAATCCTTGTCAAGGCTACTGGAGTTCTTAACTTTATACATGTTTTGATTGCTGTGCAGATTGTTTGAGTATATATTTGATAGTACTGTGGCGTTGTGGTGTGCAACTACGTACGTAACTTACCAACCGTACCAGTGGACATTGGATTGGATTGGATGACATCGTGTGAAGGTTGGATTACAACATTCCTTCGCCATTGTTTAAAAGCGCGCGTCGGCGCAAGGCTGCTACGGTCGTTTCATGAGAAACTAGTTCTCGCTATGGAGTGCGAATTGCTGTTTGGAAACTCTGTGCGACTCCCACGTGCCGATATCCCTTCGTCGTGCGAGCTGGAGCTGTTGAAGTTACTGCGTGAAGTGGATACGGCGTTCCTGGAAAAGCACAGGCTGTTTCGTGCGAAGCAAGAGAAAGCGGAAGCTCTGGTACGACAAAAGGATTCGGAACTGCAGCAGGCGCGCCAAGAAATAGCTCAGCTAACTAATCAAATCCAGTGCTTAGAAACGTTTCAGAGCGACATGGTGAACAAGTATGACAAACGTATCGCTGATCTCAAAAACGATGTCGTCAAGATAAAGAAGAGGTACCAGTGCCTCAAGGCAGATAACAATTTTAGATACGACGAAGAAGTGCATGATGTTGAAGTACTCGAAAGAGAAGCCCAGCTATGGAAATCTCGAGCTGTTGAACTGGAGAAACAGTTGAGGCAGGTTGAAGGTGACGTAGAAGCGCGAATGCGAGAACTTTACGAAGAGAAGATAAGATCTGCTGTGGCTGATAAGGATGGCTTGATAGACAGGTTGAGTGAAAAGCTATTGGAGTTGACTAAGTCCACAAAAGGTCTCGAGGGTAGTCGGAAAGGTTTACAGTTCTTGGAGGACGAAGATGAGTTGATAGAAGAAGTGTTGAAAACATTCAAAACAAAGCAATCCCAGTTTGACAGCCAGGAACTGCACCAAAGGGTCTTCAGTCACATGGAGGTCTTGATGAACAAGTTGAAAACAGATAGAGGAGCTCTGAAGACATGATTCGAAGTTTGTGTGTTGGTTCATGTAAATTGATCAAATAAAGTGTTTTGAGAACATTCAAAATTGAACAAGAATGTTGTGGTTTCTGGACAGTTCCTGAGTAATATAAGTGACAAAATAGGTTAATGACAAAAGGAATTAGAGAGAGAATGTCCTTCTTTTGGCACAAGCATGTTGTGTTTTCAGTTGATTTGAGGTTTGCGGACATCCTTGCAGCCCAAAACCGCTGGCAAAATTCAAAATGTGGAACATTGTTTGCAAGATCCTTTGTGGTAGTGAACACCAGCCACTAAATATGTTGGTGTCAACTTGGGTTTGGACCTTGCTTATGGTTGTGTGCATCTTTCAATGTTTAGGGCAGGAAATGCATAACCCCTCGGGGCTTAAAATCTCTTCGTTCAGCAGAAGCAAGATGTTGGACGGAAACCTCCCATTCAGCCGCTGGACGACATCGACCGTCCCCATTTCCTGGGCATTCGCTGCAGTTGGACGCAGAAACTTGAATTTCAGGGCTACAGCGTACAAGAGGGAACTTCTGTTTATCAAATACTCAACAGAGATGGAAAAGTGCTCGATCCCTCCCAGGATCCACACGTAAGACACATTGATGCACGCTGATGTTTTTTCATAACAGTCGCTCAACAGTAGCATATTATTGATTTAGTATGATGTAAGCTGCTATGTTTTATCTTGTCTTCTTGTTTGCTAGGGCTACCACCAAAGTGTGGCAAATTCAGTTTATCAACGAGTGAATGTCGAGCTCAGTGCATTGTTGAAAATTTTCGACGCAGTAAATTTCACTTTCACTTAACACTTTCTCTCGACATGCAGCTATCTGAAGAGACCCTGATACGAATGTACCATGGCATGACAATGCTCAACAACATCGACCGCATCCTCTATGAATCTCAGCGCCAGGGAAGGATCTCGTTCTACATGACCAACTATGGCGAAGAGGCAACGCATTTTGGTAGCGCGGCCGCATTGGACGATGCTGATCTTGTGTACGGCCAATACAGAGAGGCTGGTAAGCCTCCCAAAGGAGGACCCTGCAGTCTCTCACCTTTTATGACTGTGGTTCTTGACCTTTTATTCTGTGTTTTGTGTTTGCTAAAGGCCTTTAGTGTGGGTTTTGTGCTAGTCTTGTGTTAATGCTAAGGAGCTCCTGGTTGCTGTTGTGTCCGGATGTTTCTCTTCTAACCTCTGCAACACATATGTACATCCACACCTGTTTACGTGCAAACGGCGCACATATTTGCAGGCGTGTTGGTGTGGCGAGGATTTCCGCTGCAGGCGTTCATGAACCAGTGTTACGCCAACGAACTAGACCTTGAGAAAGGTCGGCACATGCCAGTCCATTACGGCTCGGAGGACCACCATTTTGTCACCATCTCTTCACCGCTCGCAACCCAGATGCCACAGGGTGAGGAAAATGTACATAGTATGTTGTTTGTAACATCATTGTTGGTTCATTTTAGCTGCTGGATCTGCATACGCTCTCAAACTGGCCCAGAAGAACAATGTTGTTGTCTGCTACTTTGGAGAGGGAGCGGCCAGTGAGGGGGATGCACACGCTGGGCTCAATTTTGCAGCGACACTTGACTGTCCTGTCATATTTTTCTGGTGAGTGTCAATAATTGTTGTCATCGAAAGTTGGTGCCGCCACTAGGTTTAAGTTTTTTGTGAATGCATAGTTTTTTGGGATGTCATTAAGCATACAGCCAACGTACTTGTACTTTTCGATTATTTGAGCCGCAACAATGGTTACGCCATCTCCACACCAGCCCACGAGCAGTACCGTGGCGACGGCATTGGTACGTAGCCATTTGAGAACGGTGTCTCTATTTTGCTTTAAACATGTCAAATTTTCATTACCTTTCTGCCTGCTGCAGTGGCGAGAGGACCTGGGTACGGAATTGCTTCTATAAGAGTCGACGGAAACGATGTCCTTGCAGTTTATAATGTCACCAAAGCAGCACGACAGATCTGTCTCGAAGAAAAGAGGCCCGTCTTGATAGAAGCTATGACCTACAGGTACAGGGCACAAAAATGGTCACACCGTTATTCTTAAGTACAATGGCTTGACAATGTCTCTTTCCTTAGGATCGGACATCACAGTACGTCAGACGACAGCACGGCCTACCGTTCGGTGGACGAAGTTCGCCAGTGGGACCAGATGGACCACCCCATCTCGAGAATGCGGAAATATCTTGTCAGCAAAGGATACTGGGACGACCAGAAGGAAGAGGCATGGAAACAGGAGTGCAGAAAACAGGTACACATGGGTACAAGTTAGTTTGATAACTTGTACCCAGACAACCTTTTTGGTGTTTAGGTTATGCAAGCATTCGTGAGAGCAGAAAAGGCGAAGAAGCCGCCAGTCAAGTACATGTTCACGGATGTGTACAAAGACCTTCCACCGGAACTACAAGGCCAGTGGGAGTACTTGCAACGTCACCTCAAACAGTACAAGGATCATTATCCTTTGAATATGCACATAGAATTAAAAGAATAGTTGTCAGACTTTGGTCAACCTTTCTAAGAACACGCTATTCAACAAATACTGCTCGTTCTTCCTTGCAAGTGCTGTCGCCAAGCGCTGTGGCATGCTGATATGGTTGACAAAAGGTATGAGGATCGTACACAGTCAGGTCGTGGCTGCAGTTCGTACTGCTCATGCAGGCGTAAATGTTGATATTGTATGTCCAGACTATTGTTGACAGTTTATCGTGACACTAAGAATTGACGTTCACGTGGCCTCTCCACGTGACGTCTTCATTTATGACGTGGAGAGAGATTTTTTATGTTGGGGCTGTGAAAGTGTTTCTTTTTGTCTTGTTTTGTTGCCCTCGATAGTTTTGAGGAAAGTCACTTGTGGTGCTGTTTCTATTAGTTTTGCTTCGAGTATATTTTTCGAGGTATTATTCATTTCGGAGCCTGGCTAAAGCGATTTGCGGGAGGGTGTTCATTATGAAAGTGCTTCTCATCCACGCAGACTCAGTTACGAGACACAATTGAGAAATTCTAGAACTTCTTTGCCAAACATTTGCCAACTCACTCAAGATACCTTTTCCCGAGCCTTAGGACAGGGCACTTCACTACTCAAGTTTCTTGTTGGTGATAATTTTGTTTGTTTTTATGCATTTAAAATCATGTATTTGATTAAGTAATGTTTTGTGACAATTTTGAGAGCAAGGTGGTGGTATTTCCCTGCAAACAATACGTGATGGCTCCTAAACTTAGCAAGACTCATGTTTAACATGACAATACACATTCCACTTTATTTTATGTTTAACAAAATACACTATCCTACTGAGTCCTAACTGGTACTATAAACACCAAGCAGTACAATGCTATCAAAGCTAATATCACATGTACTCAAGGTGTGTAGTACATACTAGCAATAGGTAATTGAAGGCAACAGAAATACTCAGCAGAATTCTTGGTCAGTGACAGGACGGAGTGGAATGTCGCACGTTCTAAGCAACATTGTCTAGTTCTAGTCACTCCATGTGATTCCCAAATCTTGTCTAGCTTTTTATTCATAATTTATCTTCTCAAGTTTGAATCTGAGTGATAAAGTTCACTTGTTCATGTACCTGTTCACTCTGGAAATAAATTTTATAAGCACATCTTTGAAGGATATCAGCCCTCAAAAAGCATGCAGTATTGTTTAAAAGTGAAAACTCCCTAAAATACTCTGGCTTCAGAAGTGTTTGTTACATACTGGAGCTGTAAATGACTCATCTTAAACTCTCTAGACTGGGATTGTAAGCAGGACTTTTTGTTGGAAGTGTGCAGCAAGTACTGGTACATACATTTTTCCGGCTCTTACATTTTTAGATACTTTTGCAGGTTGCAGAATTGTATAGGTTACTGAAAGAACACGGGAACATTGCTGACTTCTATTCTTAAGGGGAGAGCATTGAATGCCCATGTACGGTATCGGCTCTGTGTTAACTTTGCAATGAAACTACAAAATATAATTATGCTATAGATTTTGTCGTATATTGCTTCTCGCAAAGTTGTACGCAAAACAATGGCAGCATGGAACTGCAAGTGTTTTTTCATCCTTCCACACGAAAATCGGAAGAAAGGCTAACAAATAAAGGTTGCAACCTAAACTAGCAACAAAACAAGGCTAAGAGAGAAGCTATGAACAATTGTAGATTGAAATGAAAATGCAATGCAAAATGAAATTTTTGACACCACAATACTGTTTCCAAATCTGACAGCAAATGAAACAAACATTTGCCATAGTCCCCAATAAATTGCTCGCCATTTATTTTTGCACACCTAGAATTTTTTCTTTTTCTGGGGTCGTCTTTTTCACCAATGTATTGGTTCACAGCCAATTTTTAAGAGTTTAGCTGCTTTTGACCTTCTCCATCCTCGGTTGTGTTTTGCTCACAAAGTACGGGATGCCGTAAGCTACGGTAAACGTGAAGAAGAAAAACTGCGTGACAACAGCTGTGTAGATTAACACAGCTTTGGACGGCAGCGGCACTGACATGAGAACTTTTCCTGCTAGCAAGCCGGCCGCTCCAGCTAAAACCTTTCCTTTCCATGACACCTTGTGCACTCGTTCGCTGACAGGCTTGTAGTCCAGTCTGCTGAGCGCAAACCAGAGACCCAGGGGAGAAGCGATTTGCCGCATCACTCCGTAGAAAGCATTTGTCGTCACTGTGACATATTTGGGGTCGTTGCAGGCTTGTAAGGCGTAGTTTACAGTCTCGTTCGGGTCTGGTCCGATGGCACTCATGACTGTGAACACAGCAACGGTTATTGCTGTGACTGCTGCACTGCAAGACAGGTAATCTTTTGGGGCCCATGATTCTATCTTGATCCTGGAAAAAACGAATCCGTTGACAACGCCGCACACAGCACCAAGCAGACACTGATGCGGGAAATGAGCCGCAATGAATGTTCTCGATGCGCAAACTAAAGCCGCAAACGCCAAGTACGAGGGCCAAATGATGGCGCAGAACATCCCTTTCGACTTTCGGTCCTTCAGTTTACGTAGTGTGTATACTATGAAGATATACAGCACAGCAGCAGACACCATGGCATGTCCGGAAGGTGAGCCTGGTCCAGTTTCGCAAGTCTGATGAGTCTGTCGGAGTTCAACTGCGTCCTTGCAAAATAGCTTAACCCACCAGAAGGGCCGATGTTCTCGGAGGATCCACTTCAGGTTTGTGTTCAGACACTCACTGCAAGTGGTAGCGAGCAGTACACGAAGACCTAGATTGCTGTCTATTGCGAACGCAACAGGAAATGCCCATACATAATACTTTGCTGGATCGGCGACGACCGACACGAGCGCGAAGAAATTGTCGTAACCTTCGCAAGCGTCTTGAAGCCGTTGAATAAGATTCGACCCAGAGAGATAAAACGCGTCCATTTTGTTGTGTAAGTTGCAATGAACCCCCGATGCAAACCCGAATGCAATGAATTTCCCGAATTTTCTACTAAATGAAACGATTACTGACGTAACAAACGGCGACCGGCTCGAACGTTCTGCCGCTTCAGCAGACGGCCAGTTTCTGATGTTGATGGCATAGCGTCGTCTTCTTTTTTCTTCGCGAGGCGTAGATTATTCGTGTAATAAAGATAACACGATGTAAAAAATTTACTTTTAACATCTTATACACTTTACTAATGATACTTAATGCTGTTAAGATGTTTAGTATTGTTTAGCGAAGTAGTGCTACAACGGCCAGAAGTTTTGCACGGCTGAGTGGGACAGTGGGAGAGTGGGATAAGCGTGCGCGCTTCCTGGTATTTGCCAGGCCCGTTCCAATCACTGGAAAGTAGGGGGATCGAATGTACTGTACTTTTTTTTTTCACGGTTCTCTGTGAAGTAAGCCCAGGACACACTTCTATTCGTGAGAGCAGCAGAAGTCACGAGACGACTTGTTATTCCGAACAATATGCTCGCCGATAGTGTGCGCAATAGACTAGAAGGTAGCAGAATGAAATATGCAGGCCAGTTGTACTTTTCCTGCCTTTTTCCCCTTACAATGAACAGCATAAGCCGTGGCACACCCGCCTCATAGGATTCCAAACTTTCAAGTGTTGTCCAAGGCTTCCTAACGCAATTCTCTTTCATTATGAAAGAAACAGCAACAATCATCAACATCCACGAAAACAAAATCAGTAAAAGTGCGACGAGAGCCTGTGCACTCGTCTACTTCCTTTGCTCAAACTTGAGCTTTTTCATAGTTGACACTACGTAACTATGGCTTCATGAAAACATTTTCGGCAAAACATGCCTTTATTACAGTCATGAAACAATGAGAATGTATTTACAAGAAAGTTAACATATGACTCAAAATGCTAGTCACTGTCACTGGCAGCACGTTTCCTGGAGTCCATCTGACCGACTCGTATCTGAAACTTGTATTCCTGGTCGCACCCCATGTACGAGTCGCTCATGAAGTACAGGGTGTACGTGTGCTCTCCAGGCGACGGAGCAACAAAGTCCAGCTTAACCTTTGCCTTTTGTTGCAAGCTTAACCTCTTGATAGAAATAAGAGAATTGCTTTTGGCCTCTCCGATGACGACCCACCATCCCTCCTCACGTTTCTGTGGAAAGAACGGCGCAATGACAGGCCCCGCTACCTCGTCTTCTCTTTCAAGCTGGACAACAATGTTGACCGTTGAGCCATGTCGGATGTGTTCCTTGCCGAGTATGTCGTATCTCAGCTCAATGTTTGGGTAGCGATTGCAGAACTTGGCTACGTCTGCCATCTGAACTTCGTTCATTTGAAGCAGTTTGTCTCTGTCCTTGTCATCGATTTCCATGATGTCGAAGACAGTCTCGACTCCATGCTCTTGGCACCGTTTGACAATTTCGGTAGTGAAGTGAGGAAGCTGCTTGAGGTACGAGTCCTTGTTCCAGAGTGCCTGTGTGATCATCTGAGCCAACTCCATTGCAGCTAGGGCTGGAGTAAGCCATCCGTTTGAGCTGAGGACGTCCACACACGCTTGTACCAGACGGATTGCTTTTCCAAGGATGTCTTCTGTGTCAGACTGCAGTTCTGCAGAGAGTTGCATCCTTGAAAGATGTGCTTGAAGCAAAAGGTTTGTCTTCACATGGGGGTCACTGAATTTCGGGTTTGTCAGCTTGTGCGGAAGCTTGTTATAAAGCTGGCGCAGAATGTTGTCTTCGTGGTGGCGAATCGGAATGTTTTCATACTCAGCCGCTGAGCTTATGATTTCAAGCAGTCCTCTTATCTTCGTCTTTGCATTCAGCGACATGCTGAAAAGTTCAATGGTGGTGTAGTTGATGTAGTAATATGCAGCAATCATGCCAAGGTTGAGGGGCGCAACATCCATCTCATCTTCGATGCTGATGCATTTTGACTGCTCAAGGTCATTCAGTGTATTCTCTACCAGGTCTGACAGATGATCCGAGAGGTGTCTATGGGTCACGCCCTGGAGATTGTAATAGTTTGGGTTCTGCGTCATGCGACGATAGAGGAATGTCCAAGTGAGGTAATCCACTGCATCTTGCTTGTTCTCAATGGTCTTGGTGACTATCTCGGCATTGAAGTGGTCGTGAAGACAGTGGTCCAGATGACTCTCAACTGGTAGCGGTTCATATAAGAACTTCTTGAAGAAGTCCTTCTTCGATGCCTGGCACAGCAAAAGGCACTTCCCATCTTCGTCTAGAAGTGGACGGTTGGCCCGTCCAACCATCTGGAGAACGTCTGTAACGGGATAATCTTCGTAAGCGTGTATTTTTCCGTTATAAAACTGCGTGTCCATGATGATGACCAGATGTGCGGAAAGAGACAGTGCCCACGCGAGACTTCGTGACACGACTACGATCTGTATAGCTCCGCTGTCAAAGAGCTGCTCGACAAGCCTCTGATCGGCCGGGCTCAAGCCTTCGTGGAGGTACGCCACACCACTGGTCAAAGTCTCCTTCAACGTCTTGTCCGTGATCTTCTCCAGGAAGGGCTTCAGGTCGTCTTCCGTGCAGTGGAGGAACTTTCCAGCCTCACCCTCAGATGCAGAATAGGTAAGAATTTCAATGGCAGTCAGTCGTGTCTGCTTGCGCGAGGGAACAAAAACAATAACTGGCTTGTTGGGAGAATGTCGGATGATGCCCTGGTACACGGGCTTGCTCATGGCTAGCAGACGAGACGCATTGTGGGTAATATTGAACCCTTGGATGTGCAGTTCGAGCAACACTGGTCGAACGTTTGGATGGAAGTTAAACGTGGCATTGTTGTTTGCACCAAGCCACTGTGCCACATCGCGTGCGTTGGCTAGCGAAGAGCTCAGGGCGATGATACGGATCTGACGTTCAATCTGCGAAGAGATGTAACGCATTCGGGAGCAGATGACTTCCAGCACCGGTCCATCTTCTCCTCCAACAAGGTGCAACTCGTCCACAATGAACAAATTGATGTTCTGTACATTCTTTCGCTGCTTCCAACGCCGCGAGAGGACGTCCCATTTCTCGGGCGTGCTGATAATGATATTGCCTTTTGCCAAAAGCTTCAGATCTGTACCCGTTTCGCCAGTCAGGATGACCACCTTCTTGTTGAGGGCCAGGGAAAACTTCTGGGTCCAGTCAGTGTAAACAAGCTCTGCAAGTGCTTCCTTGGGTGTCACATAAACGCAGCGCCCCTCTGCTGTCTGAGCAAAGAGACGCAGCATGGCAAACTCTGCACAGATGGTCTTCCCGCTCCCTGTTGGGGCTCCGATGAAGACGTTGTCATCACTGCTGTAGACGGCGTTGAACACTTGTGTCTGTATTGGGTTGAAGAAAGGAAATTTGTCCTTGTAGAGGGCCTCAAACGATGGGTTGCGGAGCGCGGACACTGGCAGCGGCTGCAGATCTAGCAGTTCCGTCGGAGGTGGGTACTTCTCCGGCAGGATCAAGTGACGGAACGACACCGGAAGCTGGGTTTCCGATCCTATCCAGCGGTCTGACACGATTCGAATGAAGTACTGCGGAGGGAGGGGTTCAAAAACGGGCACAAAGAACTTGACAAGATGCTCATCTTGGGCAAACTTGCTTTTCAGCAGAAAGTACTCGTGGTGAAGAATCACTTCACTGTCAACATCTTCAACAAGGATCCAGAAGGCCTCGGACGTACCGTGGACCTTCTCATCCCACTGGAAGTCGGGCGTTATGGTCAGTTCGACACGAAGCACTGACCTTGTGATTGGCTGTATGTGGGCAGACAACTCCAGCTTTGGAAACTGGTGAACGTAACGATGAACCAGTTTGCCCAGTTTGGGCATGCGGAGCAGCTCTCCTATCTCGCTGACTCCCAGATCGTACAGTCTGTCCCATGGGAAGTTTTTCTTCTCAACCTTCTTAATGACTTCATCTGGGACCTTACGGAACTGGCGAAGTGGAGTCATGGATTGCCACATGCGCTTGTCTATCATCTTGCACAGGCTGAGTGCCTTGTCTGCAAGCTGGGCCCATCCTCGATGTAGAACAATCTCGAAGATCGCCCTCATGAGCCTGGCTGCACTCTGTGTCACAAACACCATGTCCGCCATCAATGCCAGGCCCTCCAGCTTCAGCTGGGATATGTACGCTTGCAAGAGAACATTAACCTTGGCCGTCGGCTCTTCCATGCTTTCCTTTATCGGAATTGGAACTCGTTCCATCAATTTCTGCAGCTCCAGCTTCTCTTCCTCTCGGATAGTGATGTTCTTAAACTCGCTCGAGAGAGAGAACACCCTGAAGAGCTCAATCTCACTAAGCGTCGGCTTTAAGAGCTGGTTGTATGTGGACATGGTTTCGTTAGTGCAGTAGTAGTAGCTGGCAATTCGTCCCAATTCTGTGACCTGGAAATTTCCAGACTTTTTGTCAAAGCGCAGCAGATTGCTCTTGTCCAGCTGAGCTGCCGCCGTGTAGATTAAATCCGCCCGCCTCTGCTCCAGGAGTGGATTACTTTTCAGTTCATCGTGGGAGATCCCATAAAGTGTTGGAGCACGAAGCATCCTAATGTAAAGGTAGGTGTAACCCAACCAGGTGCAGGCCTCCTTCACTGTCTGGATGTTTCCGAGGACAATCTCTGCATTCAGAGCGTCTGGCAACTTACTGATGAGTTGACTTTCAATCGGCAACTGCTGGTTAAGTAAAGACAGATAATACTGGAGTTCACTGTGGTTGGTGATGAGTATGCCTTCACCCTTGGTGTCATACTGGGGACGTCCAGCTCGTCCCAACATCTGCAGAACATCAAGAGCCCCCAGCTCCACCCAACGTCCCTTTTCAGGATTGTAGATTTGCGTCCCCTTGATGATGACAGTATGGGCAGGCAAGTTCACACCCCAAGCCAGGGTGGCAGTAGACACCAGTACTTGGATGTGACGATCAGCAAACAAATCCTCCACAAGTGTCCTGTCTACGCGACTCATGCCGGCGTGGTGAATGCCAAAGCCGTACGGAAGGAGATCCCTCAGTTCTAGATTCTTCACCTGGTCAGCTTCGGTGCGCAGGACTTCCGTGGACGCCGAGCCCTCCCGCAGGAAGTGCCCGAGCGTGTCCTTCTCCAGGCACATGTCACGGACGGCACGTGCAGTCTTCCCAGTCTCCTTCCTTGAGTGCACAAAAATGAGAATCTGGTTTTTCCCGGCATTCTCAATCACCTTCTCGTAGAGGATCTCATTCATGAGTTGGAACCTCTTGATTGCCTTCTTTTCCGTTATTCCAATGTACTGCTGTTCCAGAGGAACAGGACGGAAGCTGTTATCGAAGTAAAAGAGCCCGCGGGCAGTGTCGACACGGAGGAAGGTGGCTACGTCGTCGTAGTTTGGCAGAGTGGCACTGAGGCCCACCAGACGGACGTCTTCCTGGGTCATTTCGATGTTGCGAATCGTGCGGGCTACGAGCGATTCGAGAACGGGGCCACGCTCATCATGGAGCAAGTGGATTTCGTCGAAGATCATGAGACGCACCAGCTGCGTGTAAGTGCGTTCGCCTCCTTTGCGGGTGATGATGTCCCATTTTTCAGGAGTGCACACAATGACCTGCAAAAAAAGGAGACCATGTCATGTCATGCAGCCCTCGGAAATGCTACCACAAACTTGCACCAAAGAGAAAAACAGGTTTACGGCAGTTAGAGCAACAGGCTCACCTGCGTTGCATTGATCTGTTCACGCGTAAGCTGGTGATCGCCCGTCAACTCGGACACTGTGATATTGTAAGAGTTGAGCCTCTTGCTGAAGTTTCCCACCATCTCCTGCACCAGCGACCTCATGGGGGCAACATAGATAATCTTGAACTCGTCGCCGTTGATAGATCCATCTGCGTTTATGTGCTTCCCAATTTCTCTCATCATGCACAGCAGGGCCACGTTAGTTTTTCCTGCACCCGTGGGGGCACAGAGCAAGAGGTTCTCATCTAACTCCAAGGCTGCCTTGTAGAGTCGACTCTGTATTCGGTTAAGGCTCCTGAAGCCTTCAAAAGCAGGCTGGGCATACTTTGGCAGCTTGTCGACAGACACGAGGGTTTCATTTGTGTCAAATGGCTTTGGCTTTAAAGCTGGAACGTGGATTTCTTCGTACCCTTTCCGCTGTTTGCGGAAAGAACCATCTGGAAGCTGACAGCGCTTGTTTGCCATGAAATGGCTGCCTTGTTGGAATGCTATGTCTTCAAGATCGAGCATTTTACACTGGGACAGCTGAAGAGCCCCGTCTTCGTCCGCATCCATTGGCTCCAACTCTGCATTGATGCGGGCCTGGCGCACCTGGGCACGCCTCTCTCTCTCTTCCTGGACTGCGTCGTCCTTGTCAGTATTTTCAAGCTGTTGAAGGATGTGCTCCAGCTCTGGATCCAACATCATCTTTTCTCGTAGCTTTGCTTTCTCTGCAGCACTCTGCGATGATGCGAGCAACGTGCAGTACATGATCATCTGCCGATGCTTGCGGAGAACCTTGATGAAATCGAACTGATTGAAACCGAGGAGGAGGACAAGTTGGTTTTCGACGTCGCGATCATCTACTGCAGTCTTCAGGATGTTGAGAACTTCACCAGCCTTTGTCTGTGCAACCACAGGGTCATCATAAAACTTGCTTAGTTTACGTTGTAGCCAGTAAGCGTCAATTTCACGAGGATGGAGACCTTGTGAACCTTTCCCACCACCTTCTTGGCCAACTTTCAAGTTTGTCGCTTGAAGAGTGGTATCGAGATGCGCATCTTCACCTTCATTTTCATCGTTAGAGTCATCTTCTCGCACTTCTCCAACGATATCATCGTCCTCTTCGTCCGACTCTTCGAACTGAACGTTCACACCATACGTCTCGTCGATGTTTTCATCGACAACAGCGTGTTTCTCGTCGACTCCAAAATCCGTGATCTTTTTACAGAGGTTGACCAACAACGCAAAACGCTCTTCCGCCAGAGGACCGAGAAGGGCTTCGGTTTCTCGTCGTCTCTCGGTTTCTTTCGTCCGGTCCGATTTCAAAACACCGAGAACTTCGTCGGCCGCTCCACATAATATATCACGCGGCTGATCCCCCAGCGCTTCCTGGATGAAACTAAGGAGAACTTCGTACGTCTGCTTCGTTTCAGCAGTCTTGGGTCTGTAAAGAATCCCAACAACGTCTTCTACGCCATCCGAGAGGAGGGACTGGCCTTTGAGTTTAGAGGCGTCGTACTTGACTTCATCGGACTTCTTTTGTTTTTTGGTCTTCTTTTCATCCTGCTTCGCCGGCTTCGTGCGTTGGTAACGGTCACCCATACGAGACCCTTCAAGCTTGCCGACGAGCGAGATGACTTCACCAGTAGCTTCATCTCGAGGTCTTCTTTCGATTAAACGGGTGTCCGCTTGTAAAACGAGGTTGGAGTTCGCTTTGTATTCGTACTGTAGCGAACGGGCAGCAGCGTCCGCCATTTTTCTAAACGCATGTCATGCGTTTTTGTCGACCATGGACCATGTTGCCGACACACAAAAAGGCAAAAGGTCGCAATGTAGAGGGCGCTGCAAAAATTACTCAATGTTAAGAGGCAAATGCTGGCTTACGGTTCGTATCTATGTAAGTAAATGTATACGTTTTAATACAGGCAAGCAACAATCTAAGCAAAATTAGGAAACAGCAAGAAACTAAAGGAAAATTTGTCATACTCAATAACGATGAAAAGGACAGCCCAAGACTATGCTTTTCTCACCTTCTTTGCGTTCTGTAATTTAGGAAAATAACGGATTCGTAAATTACCTCTATAAGACTATTTTATTCGTGTTATTTCTGGTTTGCGAACTCAGCAGATCAGAAAACGCCTGGCTGCTCTGAGAGACTGACTGAACTGTGGTGCCCCGCATTGGGAACTGATATCTTTCGCATTGTTTACATAGTTTTTAAATAATTTTTAAAGTATTTTGTTTGGTTCGTAAAACTTTTAGCGGTAGCCTTTAAAATAACTATTCACTTTGCAGCGGGGAACGTTTGTGACGCAGACCATCAACCAGCCAGCAACGGAAAGCGCAGAAACCACGTGGTTTATATTTCCTTTTTGGCTTGCGCCATGGCGGCTGTGAACTCGGGTGCGCTAACGAAGTCGTTAGTTTACAATTATTTGTGTTCAGTTAACAGGTCTTTGGCCGAAAAGTACAAGAAGAAAGACAAGTTCGAACCGGTAAAAGGAAAGATCCCCACTTTGAATGAAGTCGTCGAGAAACACATCAATTCAAATGCGCAAAAACGGAAGCTAGTGGAGCCTTCAAAGCCGCAACACGAGGTGAGCCCTTCCGACAGCAGTTCAGATAGCGAGGACGCGTCATCCAAGAAAAAGAATGCATATGCAAAAGTTCTGGAACTTCGTAATGGAGCAGTGGCGAAGATGTCGCCCGCTTCGCAAAAACAGCCAGCAAAAGATGATTCGTCCAGTGATTCCGAAGAAGAAACGAAGCCCTCCGCCGCAAAACCACCGCTTGCCCAGCCCAAAACGCCACTGAAACGCGCTCAACCGGAGTCTGGCACCTCTTCGAGCTCAGACAATGAAGCAGCTTCACCACCGTCGAAGAAGCCGGCTTTGACACCCGCGAAAAAGGTGTCCAAGAAAGTACTCCCTCCGGCAAAGAAGCAAGATTCGAGCAGCTCTGACTCTGAGGACGATGACGATCCCAAAAATAAAGCGGCGCTGAAGAAGCCAGCACCCAAAACGCTGCAGCAGACACCAAAAATAGCCCTTAAACTACAAGATCAGAAACAAGATTCCGACAGTTCTGATTCTGAAGATGACAAGAAGTCTGCACCTCCACCCAAAAAGACACTGCAGTCGTCAAAGAAAGCAGCTCAGGCAAAGGCAGATGACAGCGACTCATCTGACAGTTCTGATGAGGAAGATGCAAAGCCCGCAGTGCCAAAATCCACACCATTAGTAAAGAAAGTAGCACAGAAAAAGGACGACAGTTCGAGTTCTGACGACAGCGACGAGGAACCTCCGAAAAAGACTGCCCAGAACACTCCTGGTAAACCACTGCAAGTAGCCAAAAAAACGAAAGACAGCTCGAGCTCGGATTCCGATGATGACACGCCTGTTCCAAAGCAGACGCCTGCTAAGAGAGATGTAACGCAGCACAAAAAAGCCGCAGCATTAGCACCCAAAAAAGTGGAGTCGTCAAGTTCAGAAAGTGATTCTGACGATGAGACTCAAGCGAAAGCACCGGCTCAACAGAAGATGACCAAGCCTCAGCCATCCAAAACGCCAGTTAAGACTCCAGCTAAGAAGGCAGAGTCGTCATCTGATAGCAGTAGCGAAGAGGAGGAAAAACCCCAAGCTAAAAAGCCTACTGCAGCCAAAAGTCCAGTAAAGACTCCAGCTAAGAAGGCAGAGTCGTCATCTGATAGCAGTAGCGAAGAGGAGGAAAAACCCCAAGCTAAAAAGCCTACTGCAGCCACCAAAAATCAAGCAAAGACTCCTGCTAAACAAGCAGAATCGTCATCTGACAGCAGCAGCGAGGAAGAGGAAAAACCCCAAGCTAAAAAAACATCTGCAGCCGCCAAAAGTCAAGCAAAGACTCCAGCTAAGAAGGCAGAATCGTCGTCTGATAGCAGTAGCGAAGAGGAGGAAAAACCCCAAGCTAAAAAGCCTCCTGCAGCCACCAAAAGTCAAGCAAAGACTCCTGCTAAACAAGCAGAATCGTCATCTGACAGCAGTAGCGACGAGGAGGAAAAACCCCAAGCTAAAAAAACATCTGCCAAAAGCCCAGCAAAGACTCCAGCTAAGAAGGCAGAATCGTCGTCTGATAGCAGTAGCGAAGAGGAGGGAAAACCCCAAGCTAAAAAACCTACTGCAGCCGCTA
>JARGYV010096091.1:0-13318 GCA_029532675.1 Ornithodoros moubata
ATCCGAGCGTTCTTTGAATGCAACTGCGTTCCTTTCCTTTCTCGTGCTTTTTCTTGTCCTTTCTCAAGGTTGTCGATTAAGGAAAGGAGCAGGGTGTCAAGGAAAACGGCGGTAAGAATTTACCCTCCGCTGCGCTTGTCTAAAGTTCCCCTCAACCTTTACCGACACACGTCCCCTCTGGTAGCGTTCCTTTGAGGCCGGCCCAAGACCAACCACTCCGACCAAAGACCAAACACTCCGACCGTCTCCCGGCCTGTCCTCCTACCGCCCTTTGCCTCGTCGCTAGGACACCCTATCAAACGCACGTCTCCTTTAATTTTGTTTGNCCCCCCCTTTTTTTTTTCGCAAAGTCTATCTTCACGGTAGCGAGCATGTCACGCGTCGTCTCAGGCACGGCATAAACTGCTATCTCCAGAAACCAATACGGCGCTGCTCCTAAAACGGGCAGCTTTAGTCGCATTACGCCTCAATCCGATACGGCTGCCACTGAAACCTGCCGTCGTCTCTCAGGTAACCTTACGTGGTAAATCACAGTAGACGATCTTCCGCGTAAGTCTCATCTCCCGTGTACTTTGGAAAAGTCGATACGTCCCACCTTGTTGCTAAGCGACCTTACGTTCATAAGAAGTGGACACTACCTTCACTGCGTTCTGCACTAGTTATGGTAGGTCGAGTGCTTAAGCTTTTATTTATTTTTATTTTGTTTTTGTTCATGCGTAACTTTTTAATGTCTCGTGTTTGAAATTTCACGTTGTGGTGGGAGACGGTGTGTGGGTCGGTTGAAGCTCGGCTCTCAAACCAACGAGTACTTATACTTCAGACACAAATAGATGACACCACGATTTTGACCTGCCTTGTTTCTAACTTGTGCCAAAGTATGTCACATTTAGGATACTCTAATATGTGTTACACGCGCGACTTGTGCTACCTATATTTAAAAAAAAAGAAAGAACGGAAAGAAAAGGTTCGCATTAAGGGACGTCTACTAGAGAGAAAGCAATAGAGTTGGTGAACTCGGCGCGGAATATAATTTACGTAAAGGTTCATATTGCGTAAACAAAAGCGTCCGCTGCTTAGTATTCTAATGTAGCTAGACGGAAGGGAGCTGCACGCGTTGTGTGGGAAAAGTAAATAAAACTTTATGTCATGAATCTCTAAACACACAGCGTTGTGCGCAGTATCAGACTGTGGGTTCCTTTAGAATTTGAATGATTGCAATTGGGTCTATATGTTCATCTCGCCAGATATGGGTGCTCATCTACTAATAATGTAGAAGCAATCGAGCGTGTGGGGATAACCAGTAAAAGGTATCTTTTGTGCCTGCAGTACGCCGCGAATTCAGTCATTGTTAACGTTGCAGCTGTTTAGTTTTCGGGAACATTTTGCCATAACTTACTCGAGAGCATTGTTCCCAAGTCACACCTGGTCTGCCAACACTTCTTATATTTTCTGTCATTCTCCTCTTTTTAAACAGACTTTTGTTGTTGCTGTTTTCTCCTCTGCTAGCAGCTAGCTCTTACGTTATTATTACTTCCTTTGCGGTTTCCCTGTAGATACATATCTGCATGATGTGTATCCCGCGTGCTGTAGTTATAAGGATTCGACAAACAAGGAAGGCCACCAGTAAATACGATAGGTTCTGCCGTACTCTGCATCATCATGGTTTCAACGAAAGCATGGCATGGGGAAAGTACATAAAATAAATATAGAGAACACAGCATTTCTGCACTGCAAATTTTGTAAGCCGAATTCGAAAATCCTACAATAACTTGTCGGTATTCCTCTTTCTCTCTCTTTATTTTTTCCTATTTTTTTTTATTCTCCTACGCAATCCCACGCTGTCTAAATAAAAAAAGAGGAAGAGAAGACAAGAAGGAGATAAATGGAGAAAAAATAATCCCTCTTAACAGTGTGGAGCTTGAATCGGACAACAAAGCCGGGTTCAAACGTTACTCTGGAAGCCGCCATTTAACTACAGCCGAGCTGCACGCGCCTTAATCAGTATCTACCCACCAACGCCCTGCCTGGCTGTGGTCGCAAATGGCGAGGGCACGAAAGGGTAAAGTCCACAAAAATACCACACGCGAACTTACCTGCTGCTAGCGGAGAGCAACGTTTCGTCCGCACCTGCTTCCCGGCACAGTGCACGCTGTGACAGCAACGTGGAAGCTTGTAGCTGGAAACGGTAGAATGGCGTCGAGGTCAACACTGTTTGGAGGGCGTACCGGGGGCTCGCCGCAGAGCACGTCACCTCATTGCTTGCATTCGATCGATGGTGAACATGCAGCTCGCTGGTTGGAGCGGGAGCCCTGCACACCTCCCGCATTTTGATGACGTCACTGGTTCGGCGCTATGTAGAAGTTACTACGTCACGGTTGCGAGTGGTTTTGGCAGAGGAGTTTGTTGTTTCTTCTGCGAGTATTTAAATCTGTCTTGGCGCGTGTCTGCACCGGGCTCCAGTGTGTGGGTCAATGGCTGATGTGGTGGAGGCCGATTTTAGAATGCGGGGGGAGATTGCACTAAGGCAGGAAACAACTGTACGGGGAAGGGGATTTTAAAAATAAATACGCACGGTTGGAGGTTACTGGGCAAGGTATGTATTAAGTCACGGTTAGGAAGTGCTGAAAAAAAAAAGCTGTGTTACAGGACAGGGATGTCGTCTGCGTTGCGCATTGCTCTATATATAGATCGGAACGAGATATGGCTTACGTTGGAAGAATGCAAAAGTGTTCTCTTGTCGCTTATCTTTGATACCCTTAGTATATACTGCTTCCACATTGTCCAAGGAAGGTTCCGCAAACTGTTGCCTCCAGCTGCGTGAATCGAACAGTGGCAGCTGTTCTCCTCTCTGCGGGTGCTTCCAGCGCCACCCCTCTGTCACGTGTTTCTGTACCTTCCGTAGAGGCAGTGACAACGCAGGTTATACCGTGGGCAACGGGCAACCCACTAGAATATTTAGGAATTGCAACTTTTCTCTCTTAATCATCATCTTTCTTTGTGTCAAGGATGTGGTAGGCACGCTTCGATCCTGGACGAGGACAGTAGAAATGCGGGGGAGGTATACATTGTTACTGGCACCGTGTGTCGGGGATTTCCGGCGCACGCCAAAGGATCCCCAGAGGGACTAAATTATCCCCAGTCCTACCCAGTGGCGTCGCTCGTGATCACAGTTGCCTCGCGACGTAAACCCACCAATTATTATTATTATTAGGTACACTTCCGTAAAGCCCTTTTAACGGCAACTGTTGAAGCAAATAAAACTTTTTTGTGTGCCCACGTGTAGATGGAACTGCCCTAAATTCGTTTTTCATGCTGACATAAAAAAAATTATCAGAAAGTTCGAAATCATTAGTTAATTATAGTTGAACTAAAGTGACATAATTAACAAAGTATTTAAAAAATATACTTTCTGCAATGGCCTCCCTGATTTACCTTTGCATGACAATGCGTGGTTCTTCAAACGAGAGCTAACGGTGGGCAAAAGAAGAAGAGGAAGAAAAAAAAAAAAACTATTGGAATGGTGGTTGGGATGTACTACAACAGTACATGTATAATTATTATTATTTTTTTTTTTTGGTTAGGAATATGTCGATAATTATTTCGCTTCATATTTGAGCTTAAGCTATCATTTCACTGTTCAACCATTCAAAAGCATCGTCCTCATTTTTTTAACTGTGGACTTCTACTCCGAGCAGCGATCTCCATGACAGAACACTGGTCCGTATCATTCTCGGCATCATTCCACGCTTTCGTTTATGTGTATGCTCCAAAGCTACGAGGGACTCGACGAGGGACCTAAAGCTGCCAGAGAACGACCTCAGAGCCAACAGTCAGGTGCTCAAGTTATTTTGCACACACCGGAACCCTGGTGTCACAGAAAGCAGTCATTGGTAATCGTAGTAGTAACCGTGGTGTATTTTTCAGAAGGGAAATGTCTTGATCGACTGTAGAGAAGAGGGACTTCATGCATCTCGTTGCGTTCCCATTGGTGGACACAAATTTGCGCCGTAACTAATAGGACGCAACGGATTACATAAATAGTCACGTGACATGGTGACGTCACGACCGTACGCCTGTCAGCGGCTGGCGCACACGTGTGACGTTACCAGCTCATTTTGCGGCGCTTCTATTCAGCCACTTTTTATAAAATTTTGAAGAATTTTTCCCCTTTTTAGACAGAAGTCGAAGTCAACTGTCACAATCCCTTTATGCTCTGTCTAGCCAGAGTCCTAGAATTGCGTGAGTCCTAGAATTGACCACGTGAGAGGGAACCGTATAGGAAACACGTTTTTTCACACGTCATCATATTCCGGTCATCTTGAGCGTCAACGCATGTCCATTCCTGTCTATGACGCATCGTATCATAGTAGATATTCGTTTTTTTTTTGTTTTTTTTTCGCTCGCACATGTACATCTGTCTCAAAAGTCCCTGCTTCAACTGAGACGGCGCACTTGCGCTGCCTTTATTATGCGTTCGTACCGTCAACAAATGTCCTACTAGCCTTTTGCGTTTCGTCGTGAGAATGCAGAGGAACGGGGCCTAAAGTTCCAATCGATTTGTGCGCAGAACCCAAAAATCTGCTTGGGAGACATAGAAGCTGTCCAGGACGGCTGAAGGATGCTGTTTTGTCTTCAAGACTTCGTCTGGCAGAAAGACTTCGAAGAGCAAAACTGAAAGCGCTGGGTATAGGGACTTTGCATGTCTTCTTCAGCTTCATAAGGTGAACACTGTGTGGTGTCTACTGGACAATTCTCCTTTCGATATAGACATACGTCGGCTCAACAAAGCGTAGAATAAGTACCCTGTTTACATGATGGAAACATCTTTTTTTTTTTTTTCCTTTTTCTAAGACGTTTTGGACAACGCTTGCTCTTCCGTAACGCTGCTATCGCTTTGCTTGCATGAAAGATATATTTACAAGGTCGTTTTATTCGGAGTTTATTCAACAGATGATCGCGGTGTCAGATATGTGGACGTCTGTTTTTGTGTATGCCTTTTGTGTCGAGACACTCTTTTTGGACCTAAGAAATGACATCATATGTCTGTTCGGATTACACAGGTGCGCCTCCTCGGACAAATAGGAGATCGCCGAAAGTTGGCGTACTATATGGAACATCGTATTGGCACGCGGCATTACTGAAAGGCAGGCGTAAGTTCTCTTTACCGCTTTTCAAAATGTTGATCTTCTTTTTTCGTTGTTTAATAGATAATATGTCGACGGTACGTTTTAGCTAACTCCACACTACGCGACATGTACGTTAGTGCACAAACATTTTACATTGGGATTTTACATTTCTAGGATGAGTACAACCCACTTTATTCATTTCTCTGTAAAATATCGTTGCAGTTGTTCGCCCCTGATGAGGCCAGCATTGGCTAGCAGTTACCGCGCATAACCACCACCACCACCTGTAAAATACTGTGTCCTTTATTTAATCATCGCTTTCGGTTCAGTGAGCCAGAAAATCAGGGGTCTGGTATAGTCATGAGAATAAAAGAAGTGCTGCCCATATGTCAGTGATATGAACATGCGGTAATTTCGGCCTAAGATTGAAATCGGGAATAAAGATTAGCATTGGACTGACTGTACTCGAGGTTGTTTACGCAATAGTATGCGCACTTTTCTTACGCTAGCTTCCCGCAGTGCCTCCTATCCATCCGGCGATGAATGATTGCCTCGTAAATTGTCTTTCTGAAGACCTGATATCTCACTGGGCCATTCGTCCATTTCAAACTGCTTCAAAAGATTATTTACGTCATGAGCATGGGCTTCAGCTGAGACCTGTGGTGTATGTCTAGTGCATACGTAACGGAGTGCTGCTGAAACGTCCTTAAAACACGTTCAATGATTCGATTTCGCGCATTTTATAGGTTTACGAGGTTTCAACGCACAGGTAATCTTACACACCTATCTAAATGCTCTTCGCCTGGGCTAAAACCACTCCTTTGCAGGTCCCGTACTTTCAGGCTTGTTTTCCTTTGCCCCGCCTTCCAAACTCGGTTCAATGTCAATAGCATGCACCTCCACCTTCCCACAGGTCCCCTTATTAGCTCTTCTGTCTTTTGCTTTAGCAGCATCCCTGACACACTCGCCTGCTGACATTCCTGACTCTTTCTTGGACCCTTCGCTCTTCGGAGGTTCCCTTGCCGGACTGGGCTCCCTACTCGTCTCCCTACTCTTCACTTCAGGAATGTCCAGGGCACACTTTGTTTCCCTCTGCTGGGCAACTACCTTTTGACAGACACTAACGTCTATGTCACCACTGACTTGGCGCTCCAAGCGTTCTCTCAAGATACATGTCCTTGTGGGCATGGGTAAATTCTTAGCGGTTCCGATCGGAGAGGCCCGCATAGCTGTTACAAGGTCTCGCCAACGTTGTAGTACCCGGCTGTAGCTCGGTTTGCTTTCGCTGCCTCCGTCACTGTCGAAAGAGTTGTATCGGCTTTCACGCCTCGAAGCAGGACTGTCGAGAATATTGTCCCCAGCGTCCACGAGGGTTATGCTGAAGTCTTTGAGAAGGCGACGTTCGCGCACGCGCACCTTCTTGTTGGACGCGCCTGAAACACGGAAGTCATGTAGTGATTATGTGATATCAAAACGTCAGTAACGCTATTTTCTCTATTATTGTTATTATTTTAGGACGGGCGTGTTATTGCGTTGTGAAGTGCCCCAGCGGCGCCCTCCTGTATCTATCTCTTCATCTATTAACATGCGTTTTATGTTGTGTTTATGCGTGAGGTCGTATCCTAACCCAACACGGCAGTTGTTTTGCGGGTTTAAGTTGACACACTCAGTATTGTTGTTACTACATACTAAAAGGGAAGTATAATGGTATCTTTGTATTTCATAGCGAAAAAGCGGTAGTGCAAAGAGTTAAGAGCATATACCGCTCATCAGACGAAAACGAATTATATTCTGCACGAAAGTGAACTTACTTTCGGCTTTCCTCCTGTGTACCTTGCCGATCTTCATGCCGTTCTCCTTGAGTACGTCGAGGAGGTCGTACCGGAAGGACGTAATTTGTTGCTTCAGCTCATTGACGTCATCTTCGGTGACAGGGGCTTGTTCGTGCTTACTCTGTTCACTTGTGACGTATCTCCACACTAGGCTCCTCATCACATCCTAAAATATTGGTACAATTACGGAGGTCTAAAAGAGAGACAGACAGAGAGAGAGAGAGAATGTTCGCCCACAAGTCATAGACTGCAGCCGCTAGCTTTCTTTGTTTTTTTTTGTTTTTTTTTTTTTTTTTTCACGCAGGCTCAGGCCTTTCTACTGGGCTACCCCTTCATATTTAAGTTCACGCTTGTCTTGAACTCACCATCGCTTCGCAACTTCGTGACTCCCGATGAAATCAGCCTAAAACGACCGAAATTTTATGATATTCGAAGTGCTGCAAGTACATTCTGTCCGATGTCCGACTATCTCTTTCATTCGCTAACAAGCACGCAGATGCTGCAAATACCATACATGCTATACTGCTGGACCATACATGCTGGACGAGATGCTATACATTACTTCAGGTGTGCGATAACTACGTGGCCGCTAGGTAAGCCGCTCCAGTGGTTTCAGCTTTATGTAATGTGACGAGGTCAACTCTGTCATTTCATTCTCTTGCTGTCGAGTCCTTTCTGGAATGGCCAAGCACCGGTGGTAACCTAATCGTCGCTTCTCTCTACATCTTTCGTAGGTGCAAAAAGAAAAGCGCAACAACGTGCAGCGCTGTACTTAGTAGTGCCGATTACTCCTTATGGTTTCCGAAGAAGCTTGAATTCACACGGAAAGTGCAGGTATATCGCTTACCTGGTAGGTTGCGTCTCTTTTCTTTTGCGTTGGTTTCTCCTGGAAGGAAAGCTAACCTGAGAAGTCAACTTCCCAGACCGCACGAGACGCAGGAGGTAAATAATGATTAGCGAGCTCGTGCTGGCAGTTTTTTACCTTGTTCTTCGACCTTTTCACTCGCTTGCAGCTCAGAACTTTGGTGAGTTTGCGGACGAATTCGAGCAAGTTGAAAGGCGGTGGCAGTGTTTGCCCTGGCTGGAAGTATTTTAAGATGAGCTTGGCCCGGCCAAATTTCCATTCGGTATCGGCGCGTTCCTGCAATGTGCAACGTATTTTTACGGAGTTTCTGGTGCTTGTCATTGCATAACGCAATGGTTTTGAAAGCAGTATAACATTGAGTTCTTAGGTGCTTCTTGTGCTTTCCGTTCTGCGCTTGTGCACAGTTCTAGAACGACCAGCGCCATGACCCTGTGGGCCAAGGCGTCCCTCATTCCGTGCGTAGATTGGGAGGTGGTGGGTTCGAACCCCACCGCCGGATATGCTATCTGATTTTTTCCTTGGGTTTCCGTTAGATCATCCCCACATATGTAGACATGGTTCTTCTTGAAGTCGATCCAGGACGCACACTATCCTCCGTTCACACCCTCCTTCCTGCTGTCCTGTCTCCATCTGTTCCCATCTGTACGCGGCTCTACACCGGATTAAAAAAATGTTCTAGAACGCTGTTTGACAGTGCGATTTATGGACAGCAGCTCCACAAACGCTTCCTGAAGAAAAAAAAAAAAAAAAAGATTCCTTGTGAGAAAAAAAAAAATAGGAAAAGGGTTGTGAGCCTCACAAGTTCGCACGTTTGTGACAAACACTATTTCAACAGCTTTTTATGAGAAAAGGTACAAAAACTATCCGGCATACATGTTACCTTGCATGACTTTGGTAATGCGTACTGTTTATACAGCAGAGGCTGATTCACTTCCGGAGCGACCTTGAAAATATTACAGATTTTGATATATTGATGTCAAAAAAGTTTTCATGGGAGCCGAAAGCTGCACATAATACTCGGTATTTTCATGTACATGCTCGATAAAACGTCGCTATTCTCAAGTCGCCTTATCTTTGCGTTTCACCTAGCACTCGTGTGCAATGTGGTGAAGTTCGCTAAGGAGATTCCAGCATTCAGTATGATTCCAATATCGCTAATATGGCATAACTGACGTTTCGGGCGTGTGGACTGGTAAATAAATGAATGAATAAGGCATGGGCCTATACAGTCACGAAGGATATACTTAAACAAACATGTCGAGACTCGAAAATTAGACAAGCAAGAGAACTTGGCGCAAGCCAGGCCTAAAAATCGAAGTTTGACGACCCAATAACATTTGTCGAGGCCATTGTGACATCACAAAAAAGAATGTTACTCCTGAACGAGTGTCTGCTTTGGAATATTCAACTTACGGATATGACTTGAAACGAGTTGCTCATCATGGCGATGAGGAGGTTTAAGAGGACAACGATGTTGATGACGCTGTACGACCCGAACATGAGAAGGCCCCAGAATCGCGTGTAGCTCTTGATGCCTGCCAGCTCAAAGTTGGACAGGTCCACTAAACCAAAGCTGGCCCAGAACAGCGACTGGGACGACTCGAACAGACTGAAAGAGAACGCGGCTCCATCATTCGTCGTCACCTACACACAGCACGATTAGAACAACTGAGCAGTTTACTTGGCAATAAGAGAGATATATCTCAGAAGTATTTAACCAGGGTTCATACATCGTCACTTTTCTTTTCGCACACTTCAATCTTAGTGACAAAAGCCACGTCTACGCTCCTGTGTCTTACTTTGAAAAGCGCCTCCACGTGAGACAAGCCGAATCTCTCAGATTTTCGGGGTTACAATTGCCCCTTTCCAAGTCAGCGTAATACCACAGCAGCTGATTGAGGCCGCAGGCGAAAGCGAATAGCACCAAAGTGTAGATGAAAAAGAATTTGATGATGTCTATCACCATTCTTCCCAAGGATATTTGGAGGGGACCAAGGTGAGGGTTCATGGAAAACAGGTGGACCAGGCGGAGAGCTCTGCATAAAAGAAATAGCGGTAAGAAGCCATAATCAGTAACTTCATTTTATATATTGTAGGTTAAAACAGCAGACTACTGACTGGTAAAAGCGTATTAGCTCATTAGATTTTATTAGCTCTAGCGATACAATTCACGTACGAGAGTATGTTTCCAGCGGCGAACAATCCTTCTGCCACCAGCGTCGGGTCAAAGGCTTCCCATTGTTCTCGGGGTAGATACTCGATCAATGGGCTCAATCGTATTTCTTGCCTCGCCTGTTACACAGCATGAAATTACAGCGACTCAAAGAGTCCCGCACGTGCGTAGTAACTCGCATTCGTGAAAAAGAGAGGGTAAAAATGTGGTGTTGAGAACAACTCGCAATGAGGAGAAACAGGTGTGAATTTATTACGAAGATAGCAGCCTCGCCATAGGCCGGCTTGCTATTTTTAAAATTAAAAAAAGTAGAAAGAGATTAGAAAAGAGAAAGAGTCCAGAAAGGGCCCCTCCTGAGTGCCCCTTGGACAGCGAACTCACTTGAATGTAAGCAACGAAACGAAGAAGAGCGGCGACAACGTAAAGAAGATTCCGTATTGAATCCAGGATATTCCAGCTGTCTCGGAAATACTTGGTTATTCCATTGCCGAGTACTTCACCTATCTCTTCTCTCAAATGCGCTGCGATTAGGACAAATACAACATATCTGTTGATACGCCTAATTCACATTGTGTTTTGATTCTGAGGTCT
This sequence comes from Ornithodoros moubata, assembly GCA_029532675.1. Lineage (NCBI taxonomy): Eukaryota > Metazoa > Arthropoda > Arachnida > Ixodida > Argasidae > Ornithodoros > Ornithodoros moubata. The sequence continues at coordinate 10,588 of JARGYV010096091.1, forward strand.
TTCACACGGAGGTGATGACAGTGTGCATGGCAAAAATTCACCAAGGCCACCGTCAAGACGCATTTGCACTACAGTAGTCCCGTTTTATAACGGACTCGCTTTTTACGGATTACTACTTTATTAAAATATTCGTTATGCTTGACGTCTCCACACTCTATCGTTCTTGAGTTCGCTGTAACAATGGTTTAATTTCCACTGGAATTATGCGACAAAACGACAAATATGCACTTTCTAGTACGAGCCCTCACCTATTACGTAGAGAAGAATGGCGACTTCAACTATCGAAGGTGGCTGTCCCCTCTGCTTGTCGGGCATGCTTTCCTCTACTCCGTGAAAATCTTCTAAATTGATCCGCTGTGAAGCTAGGATCAAGAGCACTAGAAACCGAGCAAGCAACATATTATGAGATAATTGTGGTAATAACGAATATTTCCCACGTTACTCACGCAAAAAGAAGAGGTAGGAGAAGGCGTGTACAATGAATTTGACAAAAGGCTTCTTCGCAATTTTGCCGCTGCTTGTTCGCGGGAAAAATATATACATGAAGGAGTAGAATGGAAATAACATCCCAATCTTGAGAATCTGCAGGCATTGGCCGTAGATGCTTTTCCGCCGGAACCCGGGGAGTCCATCGTACCATAGAGCGCTCATCTGCTGTTGGACGTTTGGGTGTGCAACGAACTGGAAAATGTTTTTTTGTGATTGCAAGCTTTTAGTTTATTTCTAAGCGTCTGTTTAAATAATTTACCTTCTTTTGCTGATGCTCTATAGATAGCTCTAGTCGAGCTAGAGTCATTTCGTCCTCATCTTCGTGATCCCTGTCTACGATATCGTGGTTAAGAATGGTGGCCAGTTCTGAAGACGTTCGAATGTGGTCTAGCAGTGACATAGCAAATTCTTGACATTGGTGCTGAAGTTTCTGAAAAGGAATATTTTGTCAGCATGTGCAATTGAACGGCATCTTTGTCAGCGTTACGTACTATCGCGTACATTGTTCCTTCAAGTAAGAGATGTGCCCTCGTCATCCTAATCTATCTCTCTCTCTCTCGCTCTCTCAGTATATCGTAGATATATATATATATATATTGCGCTTGTTGTTTTATTTTATTGCTTGTTGTGTGAACTGAAAATTCGTACTTAGACGGAACAGAAGTACTGGACTTACCCAAGAAAAGGGGGTAGGGGGAAGCACACCCATAACGTTAAAATCTGAGACAAGATAGACAAAGAAATGACGAACACGACAGCTGTGTTAGACACTGTGTTTGTCTATTTCGTTCCCTACATCGCCTGGGGGATTTTCACATTATAAATCAAACTTAGCTACAGGGGAGACTTGACGAAATTGACATTTTGCACGTACACTCACCTTATAATCCACTTTGAACTCGTTCTCAACGTGACTGAGTCTCTTTAGCTCAAGGCTGAGCTCGAACGCAGTCAATATTGGGTCAACACTGGACAGGCACATAAGGGATGGAGATGACAATGCCTTGTAAGCGTTGATGCGCGAACGTGAGTGACGTAAACAGTCATCCTTCACAGCTGTTACGCATTCATCGCACCCACATCGAACATCATGTGGCATGGGCAGCGTAGCGCCGCGGTCCAGGAGAAGTTTCAGGATCTCGTAGTTGTCTCTGTGCGCTGCCAGTATGAGTGGTGTGATCTCTGGATTGAATGTCGACGTCGTAGCATTCACCTTTTCCCAGTTCTGCAATTCCAATTTGAGAACAGAATACCGGTAAAATAATTGTAAGAAACTATATATATGTACCCGCGACATGGCAAACAGAGCATACAACACGGCTGATGGCGCTCTTTCCCTGTCCATTTTATATTTACGTGACTACTTACGTAAAGTTCCCCTTCCACGTGCGTCGCCTCTTCATGGTCTAGCAGGAGCTCAACGGCCTCGACGTACTCAGCATTGATGGCATGCAACAGACTGTCTCGAACTTCCACGTTCGCCGCGAGCAGAATCTCTAGCAAGGGAAGATTCTCATTCTCGATAGCCATGAGGACTGGCGTTCGGCCCAGGGAGTCGGAGCAGTTGATGTCCACCTCGGTCATTGCACGCGTCTTGGCCAAATCCAATATCCTGCACGTTATACATGACAGCGAAAGTAGGATTAAATACCCATCCCATTGTTCCATGCACTCCTATTGTCTTCCGACTGGTCACAAATCTTAATAGCAACTTTTTAGCCATGACGATAAAGAGTGTAGATTCTGCTTATTCTAGACTACTCAGAGTAGACCTGCCGTACAGAGCAGAAAAGAAGGCAGTATATAGTACATAATTGTGGCTTTTACCTCTGCACAGTCGGTATGTCTCCATGCTCTGCAGCGAGCAGGTATTTCTTCTCTAGAGGATGAAGCTTTCTTGAAGTGGTGGCATGTTTCAGCATTCGGCCTTTCGAGGAAAAGTGGAACATGGACACCATCGTATCATCATCTTGCTTTGGAGCCACCTTGTCCGTGTTCCCAGGTGTCTGGAAAAAAGAAAAAAGCAGTACGAGAACAAACAAAGTCAGCTTTAAATTTAAACTGAGTCGAAATCTGAACCTTCCGCGCCGATACTAAGAAGTTGCCCAGGTTCGACACGACGCTACATCTTCCGAACTGTCAACTTCTTCTTTTGCCATGAAGCAATTTTCTTTAGCGATCAAAAGCATTTTCTAGTCGAAGACTGTCTTGTACGAATTCGGGAAATGGAGCACGGAGCACG
>JARGYV010096101.1:0-16597 GCA_029532675.1 Ornithodoros moubata
GAAGCTACTCGATCGGCGAGCTACCCGGAGGTCACGTGGTTCAACTCGGTCACGTGATCTACTCTACCCGAGAGTAGGAAAAGAAACGCACCCACAGTTGTTCCCGCACAGCCGCGCTGATGAGGGGTCGGGCTTCATTTGTTGTTTGCATAATGTTCGTTGTTTTGGTCATGCGAAAAATTTGCTGTAATCTATTTTTACCAGACGCGTACAGGTTGCAGACGAAAATGTTTAAGTTCAATTGCTAAGCATCATTGACGTTACATGTCATTACAACAATAATGTAATGTACTCGTAATGCATCAGTGGCATTGGCTATATGCCATCTTCACTCGGAACCTCCACCAGCACTAACTGTTTTCAAGATAGCAACAGACACATGCATATACGTATATATATATATGCATTCTATATATTTAATTGTCTCATACGGTTTTACGGTGCGGCAAAATTTTAGGGTAAGGTTCAAGTTTCTTGCACGGTATGTACCGTGACAACCCGCCATAATTTCATCAAACATTCCGTGACACCGGTAACGCCGGCTCCGCGCGACGCTGAAATTCCTGAAGAACGAAAGCGAATATCGCTTTCTTCTCTTCCTTCCGTTGCGCCGCGTGATCTCTATATGCTACCACCGTCGATCAGTGTGATTACTATTTTAACGGCTTTCCTCTGCAAGGCGAATTTAGCGCCTCTCCTTGAGAAGCATGGTGGAGCGCGCAGGGTCGTCTGGCAACCTTTCGCACCCAGGGTTGCGTGACGAAGCAAGAAGTAACCCGCCGAATCAATGTGCACGCGAAAATAAGACGTGATTTGCATTTTAATAGCCTCTTTTCTCTCTTTCCAGAGACTCTCGAGCCTCCGCCAGAAGGTACGTACGTCTTCCTTTGTTATCTTTCCGTTTCTTGTATCGGCCTTTTTTTATTGCCCTTTGGCGAGGGCTGCCTCTCATTTTCTGTCAGCTTTATTTTCTACGCTGTGCGCCATGCGAAAATGAAAGCCTCGCACACGCTCGTATTTCTCGCCTTTCTTTTGGGGAAATGCAGTCATGAGATTCGTATAGGCCCTAATATCCGGAGCTCGTCACTAGACGGTACAGTATAAAATTGCGCTTGAGCTTCGAAGAACGTTGAAAAAGAAAATTTTGCTTAAGGTTAGTTCCAATAAGTCGACTTGAATGGAGCTCCGATTGCAGATAATGCGATGAGTGAAAATCACGTGGGATGTATTGAGTGAGTGTGAGGTAGTGATACTAATATGACTTCTAGCGTATCAATTTGAATGCAATGCAAACATATGTTAATGTACTCAATACTGTTCACTTCATCGTATTCTATGAAGAATAGCCTGCTTGGCACTGCGGGTTGTTGCCTGAAGTATCTGGTGGCGTAGTGTAATAGCGGGAAAACTCAGTACGGGCACTATGTATCATGTTATGTCCAGATATTTGTGTTATTGTTTCTCGAGACTTAATAATCTGCACCTACGCGCGTTGCTTTGACAGTCATCCACTTCATTTAAATTTAGATCGAGAGACTGTCGAACCAAAGGTTTTCAATATGATTCTTGGCAGTTTTCACGAAAAACGCAACGCACTGTACCTCGGAATGCGACAGTACAGTCTGAGCGTGTGGGGTATCGGACTCGTCACTAAAGTAACCACCGTACAGAGACACTCATCATCACGAAATTCATTTAGGTATCGAAATGGAAGGTCAATTACACGAAAGCTCAAGATGCCCGAACTTATGAGCAGACAGGTTATCGGGAATGAACTACGAAGAGAAATCCAACCATTCGGTGGAACGCAAGTTACAGCAAAACGCATCAAGTTCGGCGTCGCCGATATAGCCGAGAGACACTGTGCTGCTTCGAAACAAGTGCGGGACTAATTAATAGCCTGTTGGATGTGCTTATGCACCTCATGTGTGAGATTAACTATGCACTTTGAACTCTACCGGAGTCGACCATCACAGTCACTTTTTACTTGTCTCCCTGGCATGAGTGTGTGTGTGTGCGCGTAAGTTTGTATTCGTGCGTGTCGCCACTCATCCTCCACCCCTGCGGAATAAGGTCATGTACTACGCCTATAGTGGCGAATCGCGCCACTTCATCAACGATCTAGTAGTTTGATTTTTGTTTCCCTTTTGTCAAGACACGAAGGTTTGTTATAGCGACGTATTTATTGCGTGTAGCGATTGGTTACTCTTGTTAGTCAGCGCTCGTGTCGCTTTCCAACTCCTCCTCCTTTTGAGAGGAGGCTTTTGTGTGTGTGTGTTTCGTTCTGACAACGTTCGCTGATGCTCATAAGGATTCGCTTTCGACATGCGTGTCGAATAACACCAGAGCGATAGCTTTTCCCGTGGTGGGCAGCAAACACCTCGCCGACGGGTACATTTGGGAAAAAAGTTTTACTGCATACGCTATGTCCTTAAGCCAAGATTTCCCATGGGCCTGAGCCGTGCGCTCAACGTAGCTGACTGCAGTGAGGACACTCCAGATCCAGTGTGCCGATGAGTGGGTCACGTCACTGCAGGGCGGGGTGACAGCTTAGAATACGCTTTCTGTGCGTAGATCGTGCAGAATACACAGCGCTTGACCGATGAAAGACCGAAGAGTGACAAAGGGGAACGGTACCACGTACCCGTCATCTTTTTAAACGACTGTATTACATCGCAAAACAAGACCTGAGAGTGACGTTCTTAGCTAGCGCGCGATCCGCCTGTCACACTTTAAGGGCGTGAAATAAGGACTATGTTTAGTACCCGTGTAAGTCACTTCGACTGCGGCAAAAATGAGACTCGGTACAAAGTACTCCGCAGTACTCCTGATGTATCGGCTGTCGCGGCGCCTGCAGCTGTCTGCGCCGCTCACTCGCTACATGCAGTATATGTTTGTTATGACGCTTTCAGTAAAATCGCCCTCGATGGATTCTGTTACGCTGATCGTGTGGAGATCGGCACAGGTTGCCACTGCTAGCTGTCAAAAGAATGGCTTTCGTTGGATGGCGCACCCGTTCTTCTATTTGGAGGGCTGGCTTGGTGCGAGTCAGGCTGTACGCGGTTCATGGTATGATGATCCACGAATGCCTAGACCTATAGAACGTGATTTTTAGCATACACGGTGCCCCAAATCCCTAAGTGTGGTGGTGTTGTGCCATATCGTGCACCCCCTGTTGCACTCCATAGCCTGCATAGCCCACCTCCAGAGGATAACCCAATCCGCTGACCCCAGATGATTGTTCGGTACGATAATAAGGAGGTTCGCCAAATGGCGCTTGAGAGGTCTGAGCGCTACCTCTGTACCGGGATAGTCATTAGACATGATCATTGAAAGTTAGGAAAGCCTGGATGAGGAAACGATGGTCCGACTTTTTCGAGACCCATTTTTATTAAAGTTATTTTTGCTTTGCTTTTTTAACGCACCGATCATTGGAATGTTGCTTTCCAGAATGCCGCTTTGATGTGGGAGGCGTCAACGGTACGATCGGTTCGGCTGACATCAAACCTTCGCACTACAACCACTCTGCACAGCATCAGCTTCCCCTAGAGTGTACGTGGAACATCCGGGTGAAAAAGAACTGGAAAGTGTACATGACCTTCAACAAGTACAAGCTTACTGACCCCCACAACTGCCGCACCAACTTCATAGACATAATCGACGGAGAGCCTTACCACGAGCAGCTGCAGCACTTCTGTGGCACCATGGCTGAGCCGACACGCTCGAAGACCAGTGACGTCAAAGTCCGGTACTTCGCACAATACACTGCCCTCAAAGAGAGGGCCAACTTCTCCATTCTCTACACTGCCTTCAGGGAGATTTCAAGCTCAGGTGAGATGATCGCTGAGTCAGTGTCAGTGCGTGATCTGAAAAGAAACAAAAAAATACAAGAGTGATAGCTGTACCAAAGCTGCCATAGTGAGAAACAAACCTGCATTATCTCTCTTCTGTCTCTGTTCAGTACGAGCCACGAAAAAAAAAAAGTTTGCGTGTGAAGAAGTTACCTATAGTTTTGTAACACTTCGCCGTCAGTACTGGTCGTGATCGGTGCGATGAGGTGATGGAATAGAATAGCCAGCACTGGGAGCGAGTGTCAAACGGAGAATAACAACGCGAAGATGGGTACGGCCCCTTGCAGGCTTATGTGCTGGCGTACTCTTTCCTTGTGCTTTTAATTAGCTCTAGGTGCCTGAAAATTCTGATCGGTTAAAAAAAAATGGAAAAACGCGTTAGCGGCTGCGTTTAGTACGTACTGTCCGTCAAAGCACATGTGTGTGCCCTTTTGTTTTAATACCGCATTGTTTCACTACTGGTAGCCCCATTTTGCGGCTGCACGCCCAGGCTACTAGGAAGAGGGGGTGGTATAATTATAACAGATGCACGACTGGCCTTTATCCTCGGCTGCGCGCTCGGTGCCTTAAACGACCAAACGCTCATGCACGACACCGTCCTCCAGTGCAGTATAAGAGAGGCCTTTTGAAGTACGCGCACTGCCAGTAAACAGCGAAAGAACTTGTTTGCCCTTCTCATGGTAATGACTGCGCTTGCATTAGGAAGATTGATATTAAAGTAAATCTGCCTAAATGTTCCGCCCTCTGGCCAAGCGCATCTCTGCTCGAAAACACATCTTCCTCCTGCAGTTTATGAAGCAGACACCCCCGACGAGTAATGTCAAAGCCTTGGCTAACTGAACTATGCTCTCAATTTTTTCTTTATGTCGCATCTGAATAGAAGAAATGAAGAGATAAAGAAACGCGCAGAGTATGTAGCGCGCACACACAGATAAAATAAATGAAAGGAGAGAAAGAAAGACGTGGCTTTCAACTTGGGAAGGAAAGCATTTACTTTAATGGGACTTTACATGCGAATGTGTTCTGGTGTATGTATTTGATTCTCAGTTTGCCCCTTTATTTGCGTTCACGTTTGTGGTTCTCACTGCATTTTCCTCGGGACGAGATGAAGGAGCCGCAGCGCATGTACTCGGTTCGGCGTCACTCCGTTCAGTGGACGCAGACGTTGGCCCTGTGTATATCACCGGGGAGGCAGAGATGCCCGCTTACACTGTTCTGTACTGGCCCTGCCGAATCGACCCGGGAGATGACGTCACCGGAGGGTGTGCGCATAGTTTAGAATGACTCCGTAGTTTTCTACTTTTTTGTCGTCCCATACGACATTATGCCTCTCGCGCTCTATTTTATTTCTTATCCGTGCTGCAGAGTTTTCTTCCTCTGCTGCACCGAGAAAATTCTTTCGTCCGTGCTCCCGTCATTTTTTTCCCCTTTTGTTGTTTGGTATTTACATTTCAGCCTCATTTCGGTCATATTCCCCGAGGCATCTCGGGGAGTATCTTTATTAGATAAATTTTTGTCGTGCCTGCGTGGCAAGGCGTATAGTAGTAAGGTTTATGTGTATATATGCTCTTTTACGCTGTAGTTCACTGCTTTTATCTTTTGCCCTCTCTTTCTCCCTGCTCTACGATAAAGTCTGTTCGAAATAAAGTGAGGCACATTTTCCTAATAGTAGAACCATCGCCTGAAACCGGTGTAGTTACGTGGGCAATGTGCTTTGCTGGTTTCCTTTGTCGATCCGCGCGACTCTAGCGTTTTTGGAAGGAAAATTTTCGAGGGAAGTTTTGTTCTATTTTATCGATTTATTTTTACGAGGAATGTGTAATTTGGCTTCTGACTACACGCGTTCGCATTCTTTTCCGAGAGCCTAGAAAGAAGGTGCAAATACGTAGTTGTACCATCGTTCCACATATCGTCAGAGTCACTTTAATATTATTTTCTACCCATTCATTTTTGGTTTCATGCTTGCACTGCTTCGAATGGCCGGACCAAGAACAGAATGACCGGCGTCTCCGGTAATGACGCAGAATAATTGAATGGTGACCATACATTTGCAGGATCGGGAGAATTAAATTGGTTGATCTGCAGTGCGGCTAGTGCTGGTGACTGGGGTTGTTCCTGATCATGATGAATGGCCACCATTACATACCTTTGCCTACCGCATTGTTGAAGCACTTGGACTTGCCACGTTAAGCTTGCATTGTGTATTTTATGAGTATTTTGACGTGAAGTCACCATCCCATGCAGTTTACTGTGCGCCGTCGTGCGACCGAAAGGACTCCTCTGAAAGTTCTGCTTTATATTGTTGACCAGTTAAATGGGGCATTCAAATACGGTCTCACATCTCATAATAGTTAGACCACTGTATTGAACCTAAGTCAGTTTGCACATTTATCACATTACCTTATTAATTTTTTACTTTTTTTACCGTTTCCAGCCGAGTCAACAACTGAGAGACGTTCTAAAACTTGTTATCATTGCTGCTGCTCTTATGTGTAGCACCGCCCATTTGACTTCAAACGATGCTCCCATGCGTAAACATTAACTCATACCAAGCGTTGAGAACCTTCCCACCCTTTCATGTATCGAACATGCCGAATCTCCGTCTCCTCATCCGGTAATTTAAACTTAATTATACACCCTTTCAATACAGCTTTCAATCCCTTACATGGTTATTTTCTAGAGAAGTATTTTTCACACAGTCTTACCCTTCCCCTCTCGGGCCATGTTCTCACATGTCATGAGTCTCATGACGTCTCTGATCATTTACGTCTCTGAATCGCCTCTATGAACCACTCTACTCTACACCTAGTACCCAGCAATTTGTATGGGATTTCGCTTGCTAAGAGAAGAAAAAATTCTTGTTGCCTCTTTGGTACATTCCCGAAATGTATTGTCACAGCTTCTGCGCACGTAATGCCCAAATCTGCCCAAAATCTTTTTTTTTTTTTTTAAATTAGAAACCCCATTTACGCAGCTGCTTTGCAGTTGAATACTGCTTGTTCGACAGTTTCGATTTTCCCACACAACCTACAATCTCTCCTACCTACAGTCTCCACTGGCAAAGTGGCGAATAGCCCCAGTCATAATCATCGTATTTATGTTGTTGTTGTTGTTGTTGTTTTCACTAGTCTTTCCCCAAACTTATCCCTGACTGGAACTGCGTCATGAGCTATCTTTCATGAGAGTGATTTCCTTCTGCTTCCTAGCCAAAAGCTGTTTATTCTCCTCCATCTTCGCGGCTGCACACTTGATGAATAATTTACTGCTACTTCAGCTGTCCGACCTCTGTAAATTTCCCTGACGCAACTTTCACTGCAATTTTTGCTCTTGCTTGATTCCATTAACCTCGTCAAAGTCTGCCTCTCAGATTCATTCGTTATATATATATATATATATGAACTGTGGAGGAGGAGGTCGGACGGACGCGTAAACTTAACTTAAAGGTCGACGTTTCGACGGAGCCGCCGTCGAAACGTCGACCTTTAATTTCTTCAAGCTACCCCTAATAAATACTTTTCTGTTACTCCCACACTACTGCTGTCCGCGCTTCATTTTTCTATTTGCTTATATATTTACGCGTCCGTCAGACCTCCTCCTCCACAGTTCTTGCATATATATATATATATACATTAAATTCTGTTTTAGCACCACAAAGCAAGGACTCGTATATTGCTGGCTGCTGTTCCGACATAGTGTTTCTAGAGTCTATCAATTGATGCAAAGCCAAGACCTTGCTAGTTGTTTTCCAGTGTCTTTCCTATGCAAAGCTCTATATCCTCCGTGTAAAGCATACTACATGCTTCAGAAAAAGTTTTCGGAATGAGAATTCCTGGACCTCCAACTTTTTGTCGTAGTTTCTATTGAAAACTGTAACGTGTAACTGTAACTGTTTTATTCTTTTCTGCGCTACCTATTGCGTTTTCCCGTCCCAGATAAACTAGGAGCACAGATATTGCTTACTTGTTATATGAGTCACTCAATTGCGATTTCACCTTCCGTGGCTTGTGACCTGTTAGGTGAGCCGCTCTTACAACTATAATTCTTTGAGCGAAGTGTATGATGGGTCAGACATAGAATGCTAACGACGTCGATCTATAATGTTGTATTGCAAACTGCAAGATGCACTGTTAGTTCCGAAACAACCTTTTAGTTGTAATTCACACATATCATAACTTACTCCTTTCTGAGCGAAAATTAACACCCCCTTCCAAAAATGGTGTAATTCTACTCATTTCTTGGTCCACACCCTAGGTACCATAACTTCCTCCTTTCTGGGAGTAAGTGTACATCCTATGCCTGGTATATGCCCTAGTAGCAAGGATGTGTTTTCCCCCTGAAAACACATGTGAGTGACACAAACAAGACACCACACGTTCGCTCAGTAAGTTCCTCCTCGGAAGATGTTGAACATTTCAATTCCCACAGTTAACTCAAACTGTATTGTAAAACACAATGTTGAAAGCAGTGGACATAAATGCAGACACGCACGTTCATCGTGCATACGTTTATTTAAGGACTGAAAATCATATATTCCGCCAAAAGCATATCAAAATCCCAACGTCTTCTGGATTTCTACAGGTATTCCGGGCCCGAACGACGACGGTCTTAGTAAGTTCCGTGGATCCGCAAAACAGCAAATTCCCACCTCTCGTTCAAGGTTTTGAGGTAATAAACAGGGTCCAGGATGCGATGCATGACCTGTAGAAATACAAAGGATAAACGACGAGATCAACCCTGGGACTTTGAGTAGGTTAGCCAGTGTTTCTGCGCACAGCAGAGAAAATCCGAAGGTCAAGCATTAGGCAGCGACATCTGAGAACCTTGTTGAAAAGAGATTGTTACAAACAGCAGCTACGCGCAAATTATCACCAAGGGACACCTATACTGACAACACGATGCACACACATATCAACTCAACCGCAACAGGTTCTGTTTACATCTGCGGTAGAGTTATACGTCTGACAGACAAAACATGCGATACAAGGATTGTATAAGCACAATAAATACCGACATGACGTAAAATCGTTACGACTCACCACGGTTGGAATTCAGGACTTGAAAAAAGTTGATGCGCGTCTCGCGTATATTCAAAACCTAGAGCTTTTGCTGAAGACTCAAGACGAAATTTCACGCACGAGACAGCACTTCATAACACGTATATAAATATACTGCCAAATATGATTTGAAGCTTCCAAAGACTGGCGAAAACACATCAAAACAACCATGTACCCACCGCAACGTGAACACCCATGGAGGAAAGAATACTACGGAGAAAGCGTAAAGCATTTCGGATTTCGAGCTGGAGAGAAATTATGGCGTAAGTGGCTGGCTACTGTATTGCGTCATTTTACGCGATGAGCCAACACAATTGAACGGATCGTGGGTGACGCCATATATGTTGGGCAAACAAAAGCGTGGATGTGGGGGAGGGCGGGTGGGCGAGTTCCCACGGTGTTCCGTCCTGAACATCTAGATATACCTGTGCGCCGAAAGCTTTTTTACCGGCGGCAGCGTACAGGTGACTTTTGACCAGGCGGCGGCGGCGTAACCGCCCATCGAAGGCATAGGTGCTGTAAACATGACAATTTTCAGCACTTTGAATTTATTAGCGTTTATTATTTAGAAGCCTAAATACATACAGTGTGGTGCGCATAGGTGTGACACATTTCGACAGCGTCGGATTTAAAATACCTCAAATTTTGCCGATCAACAACATTTTGTCTGATGTTTCATTCCATTTTTTCTTTTTTTTTCCCCACGGGGCCAAAATAAAAAGAATTGTCAAAGGTTTCATCCAGTGCATTTCCAATGCCGTATCTCCTACGAAATCTGTCGTTTCTCGGGGTCTCATTTGCAAGTTCACATCACGACGTATCACGCGAGGCAAACCGAAACCTGTTCAAGCTGCACTGAATTTAGCTATGCCGGAGGTTTGCCGTAGTGACTCCAGTTTGCCGAGTGGCGATGTGATGCGCCGCCTAGGTGTGATGATGTGAACTTCCACCTGAGACTCCGAGGAACGACCGATTTCGTGGGAGATACGGCATTGGAAATGCACTGGATGAAACCTTTGACAATTTTTATTTTTATTCTAACAACTTAGACCCGTGAGAAGAAGATTGCAATAAAACTTCGGACAACATTCTGTCGATAGCAAAATTTTATTAATGTAAGCATCTTCTATTTTTGCGACAGTGTCGAAATGTGTCACACTTATGCGCCGCACCCTGTGTATATTATCGTCGACTGTTTCTATATGTACATAACGCTGTTTGTCTTTTCACTCCTTCGATGCCTTTTGACCAGAGACGCTACAGCGCTGAAGTTTATTGCGACTCCAAAACCGGGCAATAAAATACACGGCTTATATTTATTGTTTTCTGTTTACTGAACGGAATATATATCAATATACGATACTGAGCTATATATAGGAATAGGAAAATAACTATGCAACTGGTAACTAGGTAACTGGGCAAGATGCGGAACTCATATTTCTTAATTCGTTCGAAAAAAATATAGTGTACGGGCATATCACACAACGGAAAATGAACCCAACACGAAACTGTTGCAACAAGGGCTTTCTGAGATAGAGACGGGGATCCTTCGCCTGCTTCCTTCTGAGTCAAATTTAAGGCCCTCTGTAGTCGTTTGTTTCCGTTCGCAAGACTCGAATATTTTTCAACACGTGGGAGAATGTATGGGTTCTGCGTCACGTAATTTGCGCAGGTCCATCTTTACTGTTATTTTTTTTTATTCCAAAATTAACACATAAGCAAAAAATGTTAAAATTTCATACATCATGACTGGGGAACTATACACCTGCGAGCAATGTGATTAGTATTGTAAGATAGGTCGATCGGTAGAGCTTTCTAATGATAAAAGAATATTGAGAGTCGTAGATACAGGCCATTCCTTCCTAAGCTTTATAGTATGCAGGGTATACGCGATTTCGACACAGAGGCACCCAAAATATCAAAAAATGTCTTCTTTTTTTTTACTAATTTTCTGTTGAGACGTGACTTGGTCACTTTTTGCTTCAACGTAAATATATCTCTTACTTTTTCCTTTGGAGCACACAGCGATCTCTTCCCCACGGCATATGGTTTCTGAGCCACGATTTGTCCAGCGGCCGTCACGTGATCCAGCAGGACTCGTTCACTATTGATCTTTAATAACTGGTGGAACGACATAAGATGAGGTTTCCTTACTCTGTACGGATATCGACGGCAGGTTTACCTCAATTCTGCTATGGTAAGTGCTCGACGAACACCACGAACGGGAGACCTTTTTAGGTCGCACAGTGAATTTTGATCAACGGCTAGAACCGGCGCGCCGACCTCCTCGAATCAGCAAATGCAAAACCCGAAAAAAGCACGGCGAAGGCGGTGTAAACCGGCCTACAAATGTAGACAGGTCTACATCCAACGGTTGAGCTCAATATGGCAGAGGGATAGCAATGACATTCGACTTTCCTTAATGATATGAGCAGGTAAGATTCGGCTGTATGGCCATTTGGTTAACGAAAAAAATATAATATATATTACATGGGGGGGGGGGTTGACGTGTAGGGAAATATATTTTATATATTACATATTACATTACATTACATTACAAATATATATTACATCCCTGGGAGAAAAGCATCTTTTTTGGTGGGTGAAGAAAGGTATCATCACGTGGCATTAAAAGGGATCGTGGGACCTTAAGGGAATCATACGCGGATTCTAACGTTGTGTACAAAGGTGCATGAGGATTCCAAAATATACTTGCTATAATGAAATGTTTATTTCCATTATATCAATATACACTGCTTGTTTAAGAATGAACATACGGTAAAGCACGTGCCTTCTGCAAACAAAAACGGCTACTTTAAATAATGCGTATAACCTTACACTTACACCTTATATTTACATCTAGAGGTTATCAACATACTGTGCAGAGGGAGCTTCGGCGATCATATACCCATATCACACCACAACAGGGTGTCTTTCTCGTGCAGGGGGTGTGATAGGGGAGTATACTTAAGTATTGCGCCTCAATTACACATTGAATACACTTAAAAGGGCGTTATGAATTTACAGTGAGGGTTTGTCCAAAAGGGCTAAAGACGGCTAAATAAGGTGAGAGGTAAATACATATTCTTGGTAACGCTTTGGAAGAATGGTTCGCAATAATCAACATACCGCCTCAGAGAATTCGTGGTGTGTACCTTGCATCGCATCAGAAATAAATGTCAAGCCCACAATCTTCCGTCACGCACGTTCTAAAGCAAAAACTTTTTGGCCTTTTCTTATGTGTTTTGCAAAAAAATAAATAAATAAAATAAATCAGCAGAAACGTCTCTGAGAGCATGCAACAATGAGCAGCGTGAACGAAGATTATGGACTAAAAAAAAAAAAAAAATGAGTAGAAACGAAAAAGTTATTGTCACCCTGGAACGATTTTGGCAGGCAGACCGCACGCCTCCCCCTGTTAACGATACACCACCACCACCACCACCACCTGGAACGATCAGGGCACAGCTGACTTTGCGCCTATTTTTTATTTTAAATCTGTTATGCCCCACGCTGGTGGCGGGGGTGGTTGCGAGTTCACTATGCTTGCCGTTCGCGCGAAGTGTGAACAAAGTGAACGTCAGTGAACAAACGGCTGATACAAAAGTAACCGAACAAAAAAAAAATAAAAATAAAATCTGATTCAGTTGCAAGGCTCTGAAATAGATTAGGGGAAAGGAAAAATTTGGAGGCCATGCGCTTCGCTAGTTTTTACTCTTTCTCTCTGCATGTCTGCTGTAATGTCTATGGGTGCACATGGAGTGTGAGTACCCGAGAAAGGTAAAGAATGAAACGTTTAGTGTTCTCTGACGGTATTTCAAAGCCGTTTGGGGATGTAGGTAGCTCTCGTAAAAACATATGACGGAGAGCAACGAAAAAGATACGCTGCCTTTGATTCTGCCATTTTCCGCAGAAGACAAGTGCTCGTTAAACTCCCTGAAGGATTCTAAGTAACACAGATGAATAAAGCCGTCTTAGCGTTTTTCCGCAGTTCGTTTCATGTCGGTGTGAGGTGATGATTGAACTGCAGTGAACACCCCACCGAGATCCATTTCTTTCCCCAATTGGTCGAGCTGACATCACGCTTCGACTGCTGTCCATGTCAGCTCTGCGACGCTCATTGTAAGGGAACCGATTTTTATCGTTAGTTTATTATACGCTGCATGGCTTGAAGCAGGTCTGTCAGATCCCATGTTCACAGGCAGGTTAACAGGAAGGCTTGACGCGCGAACGTGCCCCAACCTCGTGACACAATGGGCTATCGGGTGTCGAACGTTGGACGCAGGGCTCGGATCGATTGCAGTAGCGTGTTGAGCAAGTCACGTCGTCCGTAATTACTAATTTCCCTTGCTTGTAAAGCGATTCGCTGACATGACGTCCCATGTTTTTTTTTTGTTTTTTTTTTTTGTCTTCTTCAGTGCACGGCTCTTGGAGCTGTAACTTCCGATTGCAGACTGTGTTTGTGTTCCGAAGGATTCCCGTTTACTTTTGCTGCTATTTCTTCCATTAGGGGAGAAAAGAGAGAGCACGCACAGTGACACGATTGGAGCCGGTTGACCGGACCGGTGAGGTATGCGTGTGTTAAATTGTGACGATGGACATAGAATACGTCGCTGCTGCGGCAGCAGGAGAGTGAATGAGGGAATGGAGGCCGACGGACGGGGCTTGCTTGTGTACAGAACTGGTCATGTTCATATGCGTGTTATTGTTGTATCGATGCAAGATGCAGTGCCGGCTTCGTGCATGCAGTCTGATCAATCGTGGGATCTTGACGTCAGTGCTGTTCTTCCCGCAGAGACTTGCGACCCAGACACGGAGTTCAGTTGCGACGACGGCTGGTGTATAGACGCATCGCTCAAGTGCAACAATGAATTTAATTGCAAATATCGCTACGACGAAGAGACCAGCCTCTGCAACCAAGGTAAATGACAACCACCGCTTTCTGCACGTGGTTGATTCCTCTCTTCGCTTGGATTTGCGTTGCATGTGTATGTTGCATGTGCTATGTGTAAGCGCTAAATCAGTGTTGACATGCAGTGTGAAAGGTCCTGTGCTGATATGAAAAAAAGGAGCGGTCCTTAGTATGCGCGCCGTGTTTGTCTAGTAACAAAAAACAGCCGCCGCGTGATCACGCTTTCTCAGGCAAAAGGGACTGAAGGCTATTATTCAGACAACCTGGCGAAAACCTCCCTGGTGGTGAGTACGAAGCTCTCTTTGTGGTGGTCGTTCTTCCAGATCATGAAGTGTGTTGCACCTCTCATTAGACAGGTTCAGCCGAAACCTTACCGCGCCAAGTTAGGCCAAATGGCGCTCGACAGCAAGTATTTGGACGACATGTGTCGGTTAATGACTTCTCGGAATTTACTACAAATTAGATTCCCCTTATCATTCTATTAAAAGTCTTTCAGTGCCGTGATTTCGAGGGCAGAGCATACCCGATTTTCCCTATATTTTGAATTTTTTCAGTAAGATTCTAAAAAACAAACCGACCGCATGTGGACATGCCAACTGCTGGTGGTGTGCACTGCAACCTTCACAGTATGAAGCAAGGGTTATTTAGAAAAAAATAAATAAAAGAAAACGAAGAGAGAGAGAGCTCATTGCGTTGTGTCTCGATTCAGCCTACATTCGAGTAGGTTCAAGCGCTTCGAATGGTTGCACACTTTTCTTCAGAGAGTAGGTTGCGCCTGATGACCTCCTTATCTTACAGGACCTCTTTCATTTCAAGTACAAAGAGAAATTCATCGCAACTGAGTAAAAAAAAAAAAAAAAAAAAAAAAAGGTACCGGGGAATCAGACAAGCAATAAATGTATCGGGGAATTATTTCGCCTTTCTTCCCGTCATTAGCGTGATCTGTATGCTCATTGAAAAGAAAGTTGCGACGAGAAATATGCATGGACAAGAGAAATGCCAATTCGCCGCCCCTTGTCTTTCGCCGGGTTTCTTGGTTGCGCTGTTATCAGCGTGAACGCGGAATGGATGACCGACCGAGTTGCACGACTTTCTTAAGAACTGAGGGGTGGGAGAAGGTGGATATCGGCGACGAGTGCGCGAAATAAGCTACGCCTAAAGTAGAATCACTGAGGAACCGGAGTGAGTCGGAGCGGACATATTGGTCCCGAGCGACTGAGGCGCCTCCACGAGCCGAAGCTAGGGAAAAATAATAATAATAATAAATAAATCTCTCGAGAACGAAAGTCCGCTCCGACTCATTGCGCTTCCTCAGGGACAGCAGTGACAGTGGCTTTGAGCGCGACCCTTTCGGCGAAGCTCACAGTTGCAGTGTTATTTCTTTTCTCATCCGCATAGCTGGGCAGGAAGGTCGCGGATTTTTCGTGTATTAAGATGATGTGAGAGAAAAAAAAAAATGATACTGAAAGAAATGGTGAATAAAGTTTCGGCCCTTCATATTTACCCGCGTAATCTTTAAGCGTGCACCATAAACCGCGCCGTGTAAAAGTGACGTTTTGATGACTGGTTTAGGGCCGACAGCTTTCATGTTCTTTCTTATGCCGTTAGAAATCGAATGGGTCGCACTATGCCGCTTCTCCGTTTTTTTCTTTTTTGTTTTTTTTTAGAGGCACCGTAGCTAGCCTGAGCACAGCCATAAGTACTCAACTTTGAGAGCTGGTTCTGTCATCTTTTCGCTGTTCTCTATTTGTGTGTCCTTCGATACAGTTGGAAGCCTCTGCCACTGAAGTCATATTGCGAAGAATATCGCAATGGAACAATGACAAGACGACGAACTATATTTAGTGCGTCTTATTATAATTTTTTTCTCGTGTTCTCCCACTACGGTATGTCATCTTCGCTGGAATGTGGCACGACAAAAAAGTTCGAACATGTATAGCAATACCGCCTTCTCTCCAAACATAAAATTTCCTCGTGATCTTAAACAGTGCAAACGACATTTACAAAGCAAACTCTAGTTACGTAACAATAATTTTCCAGGCCACCTCCGTAAATGTGGGATTGTTACCCAGTTCTAAAAAGTAACATAAGACTCCAAGAACCAGGACACTAGTTAAATAGCCTTTTAGATAGTAGCTGCAGCTCTCCAGTCGACAAATATCGGGACCGAATTCTTAATGGCAGGAGGCGTTGTGGGGACGTATACCTCGGTAGATTTCAAAGCTCGCGCGCAAATGCCTTCTAAAAAGTTCTCTATAGCCAGTCGACTGAATGATGCGTTTTTGCAGGCTCCAACGTGGGAATGGTGCTCTCCACGAAGCATATGATCGTCATCCTGGTGGTGTTCTCGGCACTGGTGTTAGGCATGTGCGCCTCTATCACAGTAACGTGTTACAACAAGATCCAGCAGCGCCGCCAGCGCGAGCGGGAATACAAGATGCGTCGCTCGAAGGAAGTATCCGTGGAAGGAGGGCTTGACCTGCGCACTCCGTCCACGGGAAACCTGGAGACCGCCTTAGCCATCCAGGCCGCTGAAATTGGCGCCCGACGCGCAGCAGCTGCTGCTTGCGCTACGCCCACTGCCACACGAACCACAGCCGAAGACGACGACAACGGCTGCTACGTGCCCGAGGTATTTTGCTTCGGGAGAGCGTCTTTGCAAGACATTCCGAGAGCGCGGGCAGCGCTTTCGGAGTCACGTGATCACATGACAAGGATAGGCGATAGGCAGCGTATGGTGTATGAATGCGCCCGGATGTGCGAGGAAACGGTGAGCTAAC
>JARGYV010096102.1:0-45213 GCA_029532675.1 Ornithodoros moubata
GGCGGAGCAATGAGAATTTGACGTCACTTTGCTCCCTCCTGCCGAGGCGGCAAAAGTTCAAAGAATGGCCAAACTCTCTTATAAACGGCTCTGACAGCGTTCACTTTTTTCTCTTTCTCGGTGTGCTTCTTTCTTTTCTTACGTGGGAGGGAGGGCAAAAAAGAGAATGATGGATCGCTCCTACTGCTCTTGTTAGAGGTGCAACTTTAGCGCACCGAAAGGCGTTGTATGGGGTGCAACTTGACGGGTTTCCGTTTTGCTGTTGTTGGTCTGCGGCATAGTCTGTACCTGTCCGTAATGCTTATCTTCGTTTTAGTTTGTAGGAAATGAGAGGTTGTGCGTGCTGTCACACAGCTGACGCAAGCAATGGCTGCTACAGTCATGACTTATAAAAAAGAACATTTCTGTTGGGTCACGGAGCGCTGACTACACGCCCCTCAACTCCCTGCAATGTAATGTGTATTTGAGTCTGCTTCTTCGAGTCCATTTCTGCTGAGACCTAATCTGACTTGTACATGCACAGACTGTTTGTTTCGAGCTAGCTGTCCCTGTCTTGTGGTTGTTAGGTTTGCAAAGAAGGAAAAAAGAAATTCAATCTTATTTCACTGCCTCATGTGCAGAAATTTGGTCCATACAGAAAACCCATTGCCCTACTGAGAACATGAATCAAAGGGTACAGTCGGTAGAGCCACAGCAGTAAACGTAAGGCTCGTAACAAATCTTTACGTGTATAACGCCGGACATATATGCATGCCTTCTGGTTTGGAATTATGAACATGCCAATCCAGAGTGATAAATATTTGACCGATGTAACAGTTTTCGTTAAAGAAGTGCATGTTTGCACAGCATGAATTCAAGGAATTCAGCAACATTCAGTGGAACAATTTGACATGCAGGGTACAGCACGGTTAATTGTCTGAAGACGCTTCCCACATTTCTATTAATATGTCATTTCGTGTATTTTCTATATGAACTGGCACTAGAGTGGAGAAGGTTTATGAAACCATGTCATTTCTCTGTCTCGGTAGTTGCGAAGTACCACCAAGCGAAAAGAAAACAAAGACTAGCTCTCCATTCGGAAGAAAGCACTGTTCGACTTCCCTGGTTGTTAGGGTCGCATCTGAGTCATTACATGATTTCAGTCGCGCGTGAAATATTACTTTTCCCAGTGAATTAATTAATGTATTGATTTTTTTTATTGTTTAAATATATATACTGCAAATGAAAGCAACGTCCCGAAAGAAGCAGGGAATTTCGTCGACTATGCCTTTAGACAGTGACTCGCACCTTATATAGCATGACGGCATGACGTGTTGAATGTCAGCAAAAGCTTACGGAGCTTTTACTGCGGAATATCTTCCGCGCCTCATTCTGGATGTGTGCCTCCTCGCCGCGAATGAATGAGTCACATCTTTGTTTGATGCGTACTGGCAGTGGATAAACACTTATTCCCGCTGCTGAGCGGCTTAATATTTCGTGAGTATCCCAACATCGAATTTCCGACTTGTTTACATGATGTCATCGGCCCATGTACTTCATGACCTTTTCAACTGACATCAAACAGGTCGTTGTCTTTGCTGCTGCGGGTGATGAATAGCATAAGCTCCTCTAGCGTGTGTAAAAGCCAATTTTCTCCAGTCAGGTGCTTAAAATACTGTATTGGTCAACAAGGTCGATGCATCGCATGCGAATATAGCCTACTTTGATTAGGGCTGCTGAAGGGAATTTTTCGCAGGGAAAGCTTTCTTTATGCAGCAATATTCGACATCTGTCACGTGTGGAGTGCCGCGTTAAGGCCAGCCAGCCCGCATCGGACGTATTTCAGAGTGTGGCGCACTCCGCGTAACGTTTTCCTTCCACGCGCCGTGGAAACATACCAACCGCATGATGCAGGTGAAACACGGAAAACGTACGGGAAGTGGCGAAAACCTTAGCCTAATTATTGTAACGAATGTTTACTTTATCTGTGCATTGTAATCGCCGCCAAACCACTAATGCCACCAATGTGACCGGCCAAAAGTGATCAACATTACTTCTACTATCGTATATATTATGTGTTAGGGTGATCTTTTCCTTCCCCTAACCCAGTGTCAGTTCTTTTCTTCTTCTTTTCTTTTCTTTTTTTCGGAATGTGAAGGATTTGCCTCTGATGTATCATGCTCAATTACTCAGTCATACTTAATCATTATCGTTTTTATTCTTATTTTCAACAATGCTTAGGTTAGTAACTATGTCACATTTAACTGTAGAGTAGCGCTCTGTGGCCTTTGCTTAATACAACAGGCGGTCGTCATCGTCACCATCTTCTTTTCTTTCTCTGTTTACGATGAAACCTTGGAAAGCTTTGTCCATGTACAGTTCCTTTGGATAGATGTCCCGGAAATAGCTGGGTACTGTTGGTTTACCTGTCGACGTACTGACGTCTATTGTTATGTTGGTCTGTAACGAGTGACACAACACGTGTGAAATTCGCGATGTGCTAGCACAACAGTTCTTCAAAAGGGAGTGCGGCTACCATTTCTCACTGAAACTGTTTAATGGGCATATTTTCATCGTCATGCTCCACTTTCACTCTCTCTCTCACCCAAGTGGAGGAGGGCAATAATAATAAAGGGAAGAAAGAAAAAAAAAAAAACGTCTGATCGATGCTCGATCAATAATGCACTCGCTCTTCTCCTAGCGGCGAGAAAAAGAAAGAAAACCCGGCAAAAAGTCGGGGAAAGGGTAGACCATGAAGGGAAAGGAATTAAATATGGCGGCGGTGGCGGTATCGGGATCTGTCAAACTTGCATGTTTTGCACATGCGCGCGATCGCGTCTTTGTTGCCCCACGGAGACAATAGATGGCGGTCGTAGTTTGGGCGGTGCGAGGTGTCGGCATTTCATAACCAGGGGCCTGCCACTCCGAGAGCGCTAGTATTTAAAAGGGAGGCGCCCAGGAGATGGTTTTTGGGAGACCTTCGCTCTCTCCGCGCTAGGGATATTTGCGTCGGCGGCGCGCTTGGATTTTGCGGCGACGCGCGCTCGCCGCGCGTGCCGCCCGCACATCCTCTTGTGCTGGTGTGCTTGTGTCTGGCGGTGCTTTTCTGTGCGGGACATGGGACACGCCACAGGTAAGCGCGCTTTTCCTCAACACAATCACCTGAAGGAAAGGCACAGAGCCGAGGGGATCTGTGCCCTTCACAACAGGTGTGCTCACACAAGGAACTTTTTTTCTTTGCCTCTGTCGTCTTGTGTGACCTACTCCCGGAAATCAAATTTCCGACCAGGTAGTGTAACCTGAGCGCGCCACAAGACATGATGGTACTGAGATAAAAATTTATGATAGCTCGATGGCCATTAAATGCTGGTCTTTGAGATCTTCAGGTGTGTCGTCAGTCAGCAAAGGAAATCCTAATCTTAATGGGGCATAGCAAAGTTTAAAACAATAGCTGTGAGTCGAGGCAGTCGTGTGGACAGATTTTGTTGGAATGGCACCAACTCAAACGTAGCAGGTTTAATGTAACTCTTTAGCATCGAGCGCGCATGTGCAGGAATGTTGTCGCCAGATTTAAATTAAGCAGCAAAACGCGAAAGGAAGTTTGTGTGTGGATAGGCGGTGAAAGGCATGTTTATACGTGCGTGTTCGTCCGAGCAATGGTGCAGAAAACAGTGAAAAGAAAACTAGATATTAGTGACGACGAGACAAAATTGAAGGGCGTGTGTCATTTCGCTTAATATAAAATACGTAGAAATGCACTACTTGATACGCATTCAGGGAGGAAGATCAATTGCGATGGATTGTATATGTTTCACATCCGGTGGGGCTAAACGTTTCCAACTGTAGCACCCGTAACTCGTCTCCCAGGGTTCAAGTGATGTTGGGGCACAGGAGCACTCTATGGAGTACGAGGCAGTTTGTCTACGGTGTGGTTTGTACGCCATTCCTTCGAAGCACTTCCCGTGGGCGCTCCCATTTTTGCGCGAAACACCAGTCTGCGCGCTCCTGTGTGTGCGGTATTGTATTTCGGATGCGAGAGAAAGTCGCGGGGTCGTGCGCACCAGGCGTTTTATGAAGTTCAGGGACGTTGACCGGCGACCGGTTTCGAAGAGGAGGTTTCACCATGTCTTGGTGCTAGCCATCCTTTGACCAAGGAAGGCGTGCAAATCATCACTACGTGAACACGACCCTTGCTCAAGAACATCAAATCTGAGCTTCATTACGTGATTTGGAAGAAAAATACGAACGAAAGAGGCAGGAGTAATGATGCAAGCAAACGGCGAAAAAACGCATCAAGAACAAAACCGAAACCGTCTGCGTTGCGCGCTCGGCGCGTCCCCGAAAGTAATTGCGACCAATGAAAGGCGCTGAGCGTCGGCGTCTGCGCGCGTTCTCATTGGCTGGCGTGGGCTCTCTCCCCTGCAGCCGAAATAATTACACCACCCTCTTTCCTCCTCCCCCGCGCCTAACCTTGGCGTTGGTCTCAGTCGCTGCCCGGAGTGCTTACTGTACGGTGTTCCCGCTCGTGCCGCCGCCGCCGCCGCTTCTGCCTCGTGTTTTCCTGCGTGCGTGCGTGCGCGTGCGCAGAAAGTGTTTTCCGCCCATTCGATGGACGCATTCCGCTCCCTGCTTGGATTTAACGACATCAACGTCGCGCATGATCGTCAGGTGGTGCGTGTGCCTAGCGTGAACCCTCAGTGACGCCGCACGCTCCCGACCTGCGTCTATGGCCAGCATTCGGGACCCACGTGGGAGTGTGCGGTGGTATTCCGGACGGCCTTCCTACTGGCTGTCAAATCGCCGATAACGTACACTCTGACGCCGCGTCACTCTGTTATGTTGACTTGCTGACAGACCAGCAAGTTGCTGCACAGCAAGAGAGCCGGTAAGCGCTTGTGACCTGGGTCCCACAACTCGCCAGGACGGAAATTACGTTTTGATCTGTGTTTGCGTGTGTGGTTGCTGGCAACTTCGTGCGCGCACGAACTTGTCGCCAACCGCGTACATGTACATGGGATTGTCAGCTGTACCTCATAGACGTCTCTGCTCAGGACAAACGGTGTTATTCGTCTGACCAATCACACCTTTGTCATGACCTCGACGAGCTTTTGAGCCTTTCCCTTTGATCATACCTTGAGTTAACATAGGACTTCACTTGTCCACGATTTAGCAATGATGGGAGGTTTAGCTGGCTTTTAGTTGGCTGGTTATTTACATGGAAGCTCACTGTCACATATTTCATCGTCAGGTACCTACTGTGGCACCCTACAGCTAGATCTGTATATCCCACCTCAGGACGGAACGATAGCAGTGAGATTTTCTCGTGCATATTTCTAGCGCACATATCCATATATATATATATATTTCGTGGGCCTTTGTAGTGTCAGTCTGTCATGACGAGGAGGAACTGATCTCATGAGTCGTATGCATTGTCAGACTTCCTTCTTGGCTCTGTTCGCCTTCTAACGTACGTCAGTGGTCTTGTCTGGGAACGACCAGTACAAGTGTCCACCGCTCCGGCATAGCATGTGATGATGCTCCAGTTTATCATAGAGTTGTCTATCAGCCCGTTTGGTTCTCAGTCCTGGTAGTGCCAACGTTGTGTGTGTTGGTGGGGTGTCCTCTCCGTCAGAGGGATCTTAATCACAATTTGCTTTGTGCTGCTTAGCATTTTGTGCTTAGCTCCTGTTGTTGAGAGCACGAATTCGCCGAAGGTGTGGGACATCGCACTTTCGACGAATTCGTGTGCTCCGTCTGTGTGCACTGAACAAATTTGGCATTCCTTTCGTCGATATGCTACAGGGAACATCTGTGCATATATAATACATGTTTGCGCCTGTAATGCCCATCTTGACAGCATGACAGGTGTTACATGGAAAGAAAGCGGCTCCTGCTTGAAAAAGCGTGTCTCAGACAGATGAGTAAGAGACCTTCTTTTTGCTAGACAAGTGCTTCACAAATTTCGCATCTGGTCGTAAAAACCATCTTCGCCATACTTCGTTTGAAAGGCATTGGACAGGTCTGGTTCAAGAGGGGGTGGAGTTTTGAACTTGGAGCAGCAAAGCAGTGTGCCACCCATCTTTGAGCTTAGTGGTTTCAAGCTGATTCCTCTCATTTTTGTTAAATATACGTCACCCTCACTCCCATGCAGCACCTGCCAGGAAGTTGAGCGATATTGGGCCGCCCCTACTTCCGCTACGAGGGGATTGCTCTGGGAATACAGAGATCGTCAGCGATCGCTTCTGTCACCTTCTCACTTGTAGCGTCGAGGAGCGGGTTTTTAGGCGTCTCCAGGATTTGCTGTTTTACTGCCAGTTAGTTGCTAAATTTGGAACGCATCGTCCATCGTCTACGAAGTAGCCACTGCTTAACACTTCGAATATATGCAGACATTGCTCGTAATTCTCAATGGTTGATTGTTTCGCTTGTTTCATGTTTGTTATAATATGGGCGTATCCCATTTATTGTCGGTGTCACCTGGTTGCAGAACCGTGGTTGCTGCATCTCCCTCGACTTTTGCCCTTAGGCTGCAAGAAATACTTTTGTTACGTTTATGTCTCTTCTTTACGTTTTATAAGTCCTGTTTTTCTAAATGCGATGAAGTTTCTTCACATAATCGAGTAATAATTTCTAAACAAGCGCATCTGCTGCTCCATAATCCAGCAAGCTGACCTTCATTTCCGCGAGGCATCTGCCTGCGGCGGCTCAGAATGTCCCGCTCGTGACATCCCAGTCCCTGATTCCTTCGACCACTATTCTAACTGTTCTTTTGCTGGCCAACTGGATCGAGTACTAGAGTAGTGAGAGCATGCGCGTTTCTCTTGGTGGCGGCGCCTCTGATGCAGTTGCCGCCTTCAAAGCGCCTGCTCAGTTCTCCGGCAGTGCTTCGCCACAGCGCACAATTTCATTCTGCTACGGGCGAAATTCGGGAGTGGCACTCTGCGACAAGGTCCCGGGATGCGATGGCTAGGTCTGGACTATGGTTTGCAAAGTAACCGGTCGAGGCAAAGTGGTAGCTGTATGTGTATACGTACCAGAGCCAGCACCTTCGTTCCACTCTCTTCTTATCTGCTTTCTCGTTTTACTGCCTTTACCTGCGGTAGCGAGGCGTATAGGCGTGGTCGAATGCGTCTCCATGCGTAATGTCGCTTTCATCATGTTTCTTTGGTCTCTGTTGCACTTGCACATTATATGAATCGCACTAAATATATTGCTTTAAAACGCTATCGACTTGCATTGATTGCCCACTGTTACCAGCATTGATTCAATGGCAGTGTTTTCGTTCATCCTCAAATTCAGTTTCATGCGGTCTTTGAGGTAGAACGCTGATGGTACCTCATACCTGTATCTTTTCATCTGAGGCTGCACCCTGAGGCTGCATTCCGTCCCTTTCATTCTCATGTTCTCGCACTTTTTAATGGTGTCTGAAAGTCCTCGTTGTTTGTCGTTTTCATTCCGTTGGAAGTGTTGGGAATCAAAATATACCGTTATGGAGGAAACTAAATGCTTTCCTCCCTACGTCAAGTACGGGGACAGGACTGATTCTGAATCAGTAGTCAAGATAACTTCACTTGCGATGCTCAACTATTGCAGAGCCGAAAGCGTTGGTGATTGCTATGGTTGCCAAGTGATGATGAGAGATGCATGAAGACTCCAGTTATTTTGATTTCTTATAGTCCGAGGCCTGAAAATCGGTAGCTGCGCGTGTGAGTATGGTTGTCCATTGAAATCAAGCCCTTCAGAAAGCCACCGCAGAAGCGTACTAGCCAAACTGAATCTGTTTGTTTACAATGTGGTACGAAGCAAGGTAACTGAAATCATGTCCGATTCAGACTTTTTCGTGCGGTCTAGACTCTACGGCTCGGTAACTTGTCGTATACTTCTTTGTTCAAGCATGCAAGATTTCAGGCCTGCAAACACCGTCGGTTCAGCACTTATAGTTTGCATTGTAACTCGTTATCCATAGCATGTGTGGAAGGCAAGGTCGCTATATACTGTTCTTTTGAGGAAATGTGTGGTCATGTCGTACGAAGAGTGTCCTCGAGAAATTAATCTTCAGCAGTAATTGTAGTGCAGGTAAATGTTCAGTGAAGCAGTCTGCTTGTTTTAGTAAACCGGCTTGTAATTTGACGTAATTCCGGACCTGTCTGCGGATCTTCGGGTAATCTTTCACTGCCGCTACGCAGCTTCAGTTGTAATTTGGAAAGACATTTCTCCTCTTCTTTCGCCGTCCACAGTTCAGGAGTGAAGTGCAAGCAGCCTGTCACAATGCCAGCATTTGAAAATGACAAAGTTGCGTGTTAGCCGCGTCAGTCATATATTCGAAGGCAAGTGGTGTAACCCTAGCGACGGCTTTGAGCAGCAGTGGTGTAACTGCCCTTGATCGAGTGGACGAAAAATTCTCGTGGCTTGAATGGCGCTCCCGTCTGAAGCGAGCTTTAGTATACGCATATAACACGCGTGCATTGAACAATAAGTCATGATTTGAGGTTATGACTTGTTCATGCTGTCCAGAGCGCAATCACTGGTTGCTGTTTCCATAAATACACTTAATGTGCGTACTTTTTATCCTAGTAAGTGAAGATGTAATGTAATTTCCGTTTAGAGAGTGTTTTCGGGGTAGTTGGTTTGTCTCGTGGTAACTGCCATTGCAGTATCGCTCTCGGATCTCTTGTCGTTTTGCATACCGATTTCTTACCGAAAGTTAGGTTTGATATTTTCAACCAAAGAGAAGAGAGGCTGTTTACACCTGCGTCGGGAGAAGTCCTCTGAAATATGAAATGAGTCCTGTTCAGTGACAGCTGTAAAATACGGAACAGTTGCCTGCATGTTTACTATGCTGTAGCTTCTGCTGGATGTTATTGAACCAGAGGGGCTTTAACTGCGGGAAAACTGTGGAAAAGTGATATTCTCAATGAATCTAGCCGACATCTTTGGGTGTTCCTGAAGCGGAAGTAACATTTCGATTATCGTAACATGATTAAGTAAAACTGTTATAGGCAGGAAGTGTGTGTTACCACTAAATTCGAACCCACGTCCCTTTGATTGCCGATCAGAGATGATACCAGTTATGGTATCGTTGACGCAACTATGTGGCATGGTACAGTGCGGAAGCTCAATACTGTATTCTGTGTTGGACTTGTTTCAACGGTATGTGTTTTGCATCTTTAAACATTTATCAAGTGCAATCTAGCGGAAATTGTGCCTGGATTTAGCTGCATTTGTCGATAGCGTATGTTCTCGCTCCTATGAAGCAGAGTAGAATGAACTTAGTGATTAAGGAACCGTCATGAAGTCGCAATATATTTGCTGTCGTTATTGCTACCAAAGCAGCATTTTTTTTTTTTATTCAGCAATGAAACCAGAAGGTAGACTACCTTTTTTTACCGCCGGTTTTTACTATTATTGCTTTATTTTGTATGTGTGCCGCGCCCCTTTACTTAGCAAGGTTCTTGAAACTTCAAAGGTTACTTGTGTCCCTGTATTCTTTTTACGTCATGCACACATGCACACAGCTGCGTCAGCCTTGCGCCAGCTATACT
The DNA here is from genome assembly GCA_029532675.1 of Ornithodoros moubata. Taxonomy (NCBI): domain Eukaryota; kingdom Metazoa; phylum Arthropoda; class Arachnida; order Ixodida; family Argasidae; genus Ornithodoros; species Ornithodoros moubata. Next base: position 9,522 of record JARGYV010096102.1, read on the forward strand.
TGCGAAAAGCGATAAGAATTCTGTCCCGTCAAGAATTCTGAATTACATGCAAGTGACAGTTGACCACGTTCCTCCGGGCCTATTCGCCGTGCATGTGGCGCATCAAAGAGCGAGACGCGGTCGTGCAAGTGTAACACTTCGCCGCGGAAAGCGAAAATAGCAGCAAGTGTCCGACACAAGTCGATAGAGCCGCACTGACATGTGGCTGCGTCGATTTGATCGTTCCTATGGGAGCCTTACTTCGGGTGGTATGGATTTGGTCTCTTCTGCCCAGGTCGTGGCTCACGTTGAGGCCTGTCGATATGAAGGACAGTTTTGCCTCGATAGCTTTTGTTGCGTTGTTTGCTGGAACAGATTCTTCTGAACGATAATTAGGGAGAATACTTTAGTTTGACAAGCATTGTTCCGGAAAACATGCACGTGAAAATTTCGCATACTGCTTTCACGTATGTTGGCATTGTTTCTTCCGCTCCATTTTTTTTTTTCAATTCTTGAATTAAATGTTTCACGCGACTTGCGTCGTTTGTTTTCCTGTGACACGGATCGAACGAAGTGTGTAGTGTGTGTTTGGGAAACGACTTGAACCCGTGTTTAATGGGCAAGTGAGAGGTTTCGCTGTGTGGAGTAATGTAGGATATCTGCTATTATTTTGATTGTTGTTACGTTTCTATGCTAACTATATGTTTCGTGCTTCGCACTGGTGCCAAGTTGGGTGGCTTGCCGCAATTGCATCGAGCGCCAGTGCAGGTCGTGTTTTTCGGAGTCCTCATAAATCACAAGGCGCACAGTTCCCTCATGGAATGACCGTGACAGTGGCGGGATGGGGGGGTGTCATTGATTGGGCGGCCAGTTTGCAAGTCACCTAGAAGAGACAGATGGCCAGCTGCCTCCCACACTGACCCCCCTCTCCCGTCGCTCATAGCGGGTATGGCGCTTTCCGTTTCGTGAAACCGCACGTGCTTGTCTGCTGAGCACCTTGCACTCGTCGCGGAGAAAGTGCATGCTGTGCTTTCCGATAAGCCGGAACCTCAATGATTGGTACACGTCCCATGGTCCATAGGCTCAGAGGGACCGAGGAGATGCCCCTCAGAAAGCTTAAAATAGCGTTGCCATAGGGGTGACAAGAAACAGCCCACAGATTTTCAGAGTGCCGGCTCTCTTTCCTATAAGAACTCTACTCATTTCGTTCTATGACTTCTATTTTATTCTTTTTTTTCTTTTTTTTTTACTAGGTAAGGCAGTCCTAGTGAGAGCCCACGCCCTGGCCAAGTTTCAGACTTCTGTTTCTGGCTGTTACGCCCGCCATTCGTCGTCTGTATTTTTTATTTTTTATTTTTCAAAGAAATCCGTTTTTCAAGTTGCCGCACGTGCAACGGTCTCAGAAAGTTGACGCGATAATTGCCCCGCATTCGCTATGAGTCGCGGCCTTACCCAAATAGCTTTTTTTTTTTTTTTTTTAGCTTTTAGCTAGAGTTCCTGAAGTGAGCAATAATCGGGGAAACACGCGGCGAGGCATTTACGCCTGCAGAATCACCAGTACAAATTGCCGTAGAATTGGTACAATGGATAGAGCAACGAAACAAGGTCGGGTCCGGCAAGCTTAGCTGGCACCTCGACCTGGAAGTGATTGCTAATTTATGTAGAGAAACAACCCAGTCCTTCCGCTGTGTCATTGTTTCCAAGGTAAGCGACGCTTTTCATCTGAGAAGAAGGCCGTCATTCGCGTGTAGGTGGAGAAAAGCACCGTTTTTGCGCCGCTCTATTGAAATTCGATGGGTAATGGGGGTTGAACAGCCACCGTTGCAGAGGTAGGCGCCATTTATTGGCTGCAGTGTTCTCACTACTTAAATCCATGGGCATGCGATATCGAGGTGCAGCATTTTATAGTTTTGGTTCGCTTCGTCGTTGCTCACCCCGGTGATGCAGACGCGGACAGAGAGGCTGCGTCCGAAAAAATAAAATAAAAAATCAATTGGACTTCGTAACGACGCCACATGGGCAGCTCAGGTGATCGATCTGGCCTAATAGTCCTGTGGGTAAATTAGGAGCAAAAAAAGGGGAAGAAAGGGGGGCTTGTGTGATTACGCGGCGCCACGTACAACATACAAGTGCTGACGTCATGGAATTGTGCCCTGCAAGTCTCGGCTACGTTTGCACTGATAATGATACGACCATTATTATCAATAGTGCGGTGGGAATGAAAAGGTTCTTCTTTCATGCAAAGCCGTGCCAGCTGTGTACCTTTTTTATATATGTATACTAGTGCGGTGAAGAGGAAAGCGAAAAAAGTAAAAACGATGGTAATTCAAAAATCAAAACGAAAGGCAAAAAAGAAGGCCGGGAACTTCCATGGCTGCTCTTGTAACGCTGCCTGATGCAGCGAGTGAGGGTGTTTTTGTGTGTGTGCTATAGTCGCGCAGCAGAAGGAACCTGGAATCTTGGGTGAAATCTGTCACAAGAAATCATAAAATCCTCTGCATCGGCTCTCCTCGTACTCTACTCTACTTCGTACGCAGCTAGAATTGACACACACACACGCACGCACAGACGATGCAGATGTGGAATCAGTATTGTCATTATTCAGATGATCCTTGATCTTCCACCTGTGGGCGGTGAATTGAGTAGTCTCGAACGTCACTGCATAAAAAATGGTGTATGTAAAAGTATATAAAAGCATATGTGTATAGCATATCGGAACGTCCAGTGGAGGGTAGAGCAATAAGGATGTGCCAGCATTCTCTTCCTTCCCATAATTATCTTGAACCTAGTCGAACCAGGGCGCTCAGTAATCTTTTTAAACAGTATTAAAGTAAATGGCCCTTTCAGTGTGAATAGGGTGGTTAACAATGAGCACGCTTCTGAGTGTAAGAGTTACACTCCGCTGTAGGGTGTTGCAAAATCACGACAAGATGCAGTCGTTGCGTGCTTCTACTCAGGTACTGCCACACGTCCGGCGTTGCGCTGTGTCAGTGTACTGTATAGCTCGGTTGCGAGAGTTTCCACTATGCCAATTGAAGAGTACAACGAGATGTGGAAAACAAAGAAAAAAGAAAACGACACGCATTACCAGCCTTGCTGAATCACCAGCACTTCCAAGCACGCATTTGTTGCGTATACGCATGGGTGTACAGCCAGTCTATGCCAGCCTTAATCGAAGTGGTTAACTTGCTCATCGCGACCAGGTATCATAGGAAATGTTTGCATAGGCATTGTTTCTTATACGGTACCCAATTACAATCTATTTCCCATCGATTGGCAGGTACCGCGTTTTTTACTGATTACGCCACTTATATTGTGGCTCAGAGGTGATATTAAATTTTTGACATACCATATTCCGGACAGTGCGGAGAAACCCCTTCAAGCCCGGCCCGCATGGGACGTATTTCAGAGCGTGGCGCTTCGCGTGACGTTTTTCTACCGCACGCCGTGCAAAATTATGCGTGTCACACCGCATGCAGGAGGTGGAACACGTAAAAATCACAGGAAGTGACGAAAGCTTTGGCATAATACTTTCAAGGAACGTTAAAAATATCCCGCCAGCAGTTTATTTTACTTACTTTGTTCCTTGTTTTGAATTGATTTTCGACGAAATATGAGAATCAAAAACCATTTTATTCGGCAGTTCACCTTCTATGCTGTGTTGGTGTCTTTGATTTCGTTACTATGAACGCCGTGAACTGTGCGCTACGTGAAATATCAAGACTGTTCCGACGCAGGGTTTGGCGCCGTAGAATCCAGTTTGTGCGTGAAATTTTGCTCTGGCCATAAAACGCCTAAGGTGTAAACAGCAGACAGCGCCCTTTTTACAAACAAAGAGTACGAAAATAATGCAATTCTCTATAGAAGCGTCATTTAGATGCCAGCAGGGGGTAAATTTGAAAATACACTCCTCGCACACTGAAATGGGCGTGAAACTTTTTAGTTTGTGCTACTACCCTCCCTGTCTCCCCATCCTTTTCTGCTGTCGTGTCTCCATCTGTTCTCATCTGTACACAGCTCGGGGCCATGTTTACGTTCAGAACACTCAACAGGTCAAAACATCCAAAGGGTCAAAACATCGAAAGTGCCACGTGACGGGTGTGTCGAAACAACCAAAGCGTCAAAACAGTAGGGTCGCGGTATGCCACGTTTAGGTTAGGTTCCTTGCGCAGTGTACCGATGGAGGCTTAAAATAACGATTTAAGACCCACATGGAGCGTAGTGGGGAGATAAACATTGGGACAGTGGTTAGGTTAGTGTCATTGAGGACATATTGCTCATGTGTAGGTTGAGGCCACGTTCAATGATGTCCGTTCGTGACAAAGGTTAGGTTAGTTGCTTTGCGGCGCTAATACCAAACTAAAATATATCTAGAACCTTTAACTTTTGCTTATAGGTTGCCACAAGTGTCCAGTCGTTCCTTGCTCATGGGGCATAACAGAGCAAATATGGTGAAGTAGAACTTCATGAGCTGCAGCTCCAATCCTCATATGTATTTCATCATCATTACTGTTATTGTCATTTTTGCCCATATCCAGTGCGGCTTGCAGGACGGTTGTCCACGTATATCACGCGTAAGCGTAATAAATATGACAACATAGATAGTAAAAGACTAAATGCTACTGTACTGAATGAACATGCACAGTTTTCTTCTTGGAGGCTGAGAGCCAGACAGAGGCTTTGGGTCATCCCTAGACACTTTTCTACAACGGTATGCGCAACATCACTCAACTTCTGCACCTCGTAATGAGCCGCCATGCTTCTTCGCGGGTTGCCTGATGTGAACGTTTCCAATGATTACGCGCCAGTGCCACGGTTTCTTTATGATTTACCTCGCGGTTATCCCTACGAAAAAATAAAAATAAATAAATACAAGCTTGTCGCATAGTCCTGCACAGTTCTGAAATGACCGTGAGCTTGTTTGTTAGGCAAGTTTTAGACAAATTTTTGCGCTGCTTTTTCTATTTATTATCTGACTTTTTTTTTTTTTTGGCACACATTGCCTGTGTTTAGCTTTCAGTCCAGTCCTGCCGACAACATGATACCCAATATCATTAAGATATCCGCTGTTGGTGAGCATGGTAAAATGAAGAAGTTATTCTCATTGTCATTATTATTAGACGCAGTTTCTTTTCTAACCTATAAAACGTAATAAGGTAATGAAACGGGACGTAGGTATCCCGATGTTTTCATCAGCTGCCTTCAGTTAAAGCCAAGCAAAGCCAAGCCCCTGGCAATGGTCAAACATCGTGTACACTGCGAGAATTGTTTTCCTTATGGAACATTATTCGGTGGTCTGTACGAGTGATCATTGCTAAGCTCACCAGAAGCACCGGAGTGCCTTCAGGAGTCCCGATTCATTCAAATTCTTCATTACATTCTCTACGCTCTCTTTGTGCGCTTCTGTAGCTGAGTAGACCTAAATCAGTAGATGATGTAGCGTTTCGTATAGCTGGCAGCAAAACTGCTCATTTCATACGTCGCTAATGCACGGCCTGAATCAGTTCGAAAGTGAGCCACGCATCTGTGGCGGCCCATGTATGCTTTTCGCTGGAGCGTTCGTGTGTGCCTGCATAGCTGGGTCTGCGAAGATTTGTGTTCCAGATGGCATTGCGGCCAGTTGCATCACGTATTGAACCTGCTCGTTGATATCGGGTGGGGCCCGCTGGAAAGGGCTGTAAACATGGGTCACGTAATACATGTTTAGTGTGTCGAGCAATGTTCTTTTTTGTTTTTATTATATATATATTGTTCTAATTGTTGCTGCTGTAAACCCGCTTGTGGGTTCATTTCATTGTTAGTCCATCATAAAGGGGTTAAAGCGGCCGATGCGGTTCCAACCATAGCAGGTGAGAAGAGGTCTGTATTTGGATGAGACCACATGCATATGTCATGAATACGCCTAGAAATTTGAGACGACAACAGTGCATTAAAGATGACAAACGGGAGCTGTCCGCAGCTGGTGTCGCGCTTGGCTTGTTGTACTTCCCTTTCGAAATGCTTTCTATTAGCATTACCCGACTTCTCTTCAGTAGTGGTCAGTGCGTTGCAGGCAGATTTGAATACATTTAGGCAAACAAATAAAAAGATCGCCAGTAAGGAAGAAAATAAAGTGAGTTTTAAGGAGTGCGCAGGTATCCGCGAGAAATGCACACCTCCGTTAGCCCGGCTGGTACAGGGCCATTGATGTGAATTCCATTCTCTATTTGTTTGCATAATAGCTTGGTTCTTGTGCAAGATATCGCCCTTCTGAAATGAGCAAAGCAAGAAAATAATTACTCTAGGGACAAAACACTTTTCGAGCCAGGTGCCTTGCGGGCGGAAACAGTCCTGGGTGACAAATGAGCTTCGCCGAACAAGCTGTGAGCTGAGCACTCTAGCACAGTGAAGAGAACTGTTTGGGAGGTTGTCAGTTGTAAAATGGTTGTGGAACAATAGCAGCGTCCATAGGCTTGATTCTTTTCACGCCATATGACAGTGGCCCTTTTAGTTCTTCCTATTCACTCTCTTTTCCGTACGGGCAAGGTCACAGCGTACAAATTTCTTTGTCCCCCCCCCCCCCTTCAACCATCTGGGTCCGTATTTCCGCGGAAACCAACTCGAAACAAAAAGCTCGCTGAAGGAAACCAAACAAAAGCGCTCCGAGCGCCAATTTTCTCATCTTTCCAGCTCCTGTCTCCGCTTGCCCATTGAGTTTCCCAGCTACGCGGGGCAACCAACTTTTCAGTCTGGACGTCTGTTGTCAGCCACAGGAAGCCAGAGCGCTTGAAATGTTTTCGACTTGCACATAATTCCCTTTCTTCTTGGGATTAAGGCTATGTAATTAGCTCCCCGAGCGATAATTACGACCTCCTCTCTCGCTGGTCTTCCTTTGAAATCGCCATGCACGTACAAGACGACCTTGATCGTCGTTTCCCCCCCATCTCAGTGCCACTAGAAAAAAAAAAAAAAGAAAAGAAAAGTGTGTGTATGTCGATCCGTCAGTCCAATGCCACCTAGCAAACTTTTTCTGTGCGCTGGATATCCGTGAACACGGCTTTGACTGAGCGTCCTATGCAGAGAAATGTGTTTCGCGCGATGATAGCGCGCCAGTTTTCTGCATCTCTCTGTCTTTACTGCTGTCGCAGCTTATGAAGTATCTCTTCTTGTTACAATGTTGCCGACGGTTGTGAATCGCTTTCTCATGCAAAGTTCCCTAGAACAGCTGTTGATCGGTGAGGAATTGGAGCGTACGACAAACACCACGTAGAAGAGCGGAGACATCACATTATTCCAGTGACGTAGTTTTTACGGAGAAAGATAGACGAAGTTATAGATATAGTTCGAGGAAGTGAAAACGGCTAAGGGTAGGAAGACACAAGTGATTCCCGTAAGTTAGTAAATGTGAGTCTGATGTGCGTCTTCTCCGGTGATGGCAAACGATCACGTGACAGCTGTTCACTCACTATTTTGTTGTGATTTCTTATGTTACACAGGAAGTCAGGAGACCATTGTTTTAGATAAGCAGTAAAGAAACTTGGTGCCACGTTGAAAGGTGACCTTTTTTTTCTTTGAAAATATTTTTATTTAATAATTAATTCACACATACACATAGCCAACAAAGTGTAATGGATTTACAATGAACAATGAATGAATGTTTGATTATGATATATACAGTGACGTTATATGCTCTATATGTAGCTCTGTAATATTTGTTTGACACTGTTTTCAAAAGGAACAGCTTCGTTTAGTTTCTTATATACACATCAGGTATTGATGCTGCCCCGGGGAAGAAGAGGTTAGGTTTTTGGTTATTACTGACGAGAAGTAGGGGCGAATGGGCCGCGAAGGGGGGATGGGAGCAGTGTTTAGAGCAAAGAATGAAAGACGTTGAACCTTTGCCGGCTTTCCGCTTATTGTACACTCCAGTAAGCACATTGTAAAGTCAATGAAAATGGAGACTCTAAACAGCCTTCTTATTTTTCACCGACCTTCACAAGGGTTTGCGATATATACACAAAGGGAGGTGAAGCCAAAGCTCTTTTCTGTAAACACAATTCCCATAGTTCCTCCGCGACACAGAGTGCATTGGGACTTGCTGAAGTCATGTATTCAAGTTATGGTACATGTGGAAAGACAGAGTCGAGGTGCCTCCTGGTATTTCACTGTGAACTCGTCCAAATGTACTCAGGGTAGGGAGGAACTTTGCTTCCTAAGTTCTGGCCGCGCTTTTTTAGAGGTCATTTATAGAGAAATGTGTCAAGTAAGGTGTCGGAAACGCTGCTTAGAGCAAAAGTCGCTCCCAGGTTTTATGCCATGGATGTCGGCGGGAGCAGTTTTCTGTTTAAACTGTAGGTCATATCGCTAACCAAAGGGGTCCATAGGCCACCGTACATTGCACGCATTTCAACTTTGCTTCTTGTCAGAACTCAACCGTAGAATCGAAAGCCCTGAAGCTGGCATATTAATAACGGCTAATATGACACACAATATACTTTACAGTTTCTGCGGGAGACGTTGTTCACGAGCAAAATGGAAGCCCTTAGAGAAAGAGAAATGAAACTTTCCAAGAACGGCACGTAACATAATGTTGATTGTGTTTGTGTTGTGCCCGATCGAGAATTGTGCCGTCACACGGTAGATAGAATACAATATTTATCGCGATCTCACTTTGTATTTACTGATACACCGTGTTCCAGAGGCATCACGACACCAAACTCAATACGCGTTCTAAACTTCTCGTGGTTTGACTCTGCGCAAACTGCTTACATAAACGCTTTCCGCACGAAGTGCTGAGGGATGGAATATCCTGCCGTGGAATTTCATCTCTGTTTTCCGGAACGAAAACAAAACAATGCCATCGTGGAGCTTTAGATATATCACGAAACGTTCCTGGGAATGACTTCACTGGTCACGCCCGTGTTTTCAATAAACGTTCCCTTTAAAATCATCTCTCTGACTTGGGCAGCCTAAAAAAGGCAGTGTCAGCACCAAGTCTGCCAGATCGCAGGGCAATATGAGAAGAAATCGTTTAAATTTGTCTTCTACTGCTTACCCTCCTCTTTTTTTTTTTTTTTTCTGCTTTCATACATTATGCTTTAGCGCCATCCGGGAACTCCTTTTTCAGGAGGTTTTCTACACCAGAAGACTACAAACAGGGTCTGTCGTACAGTACGATTTGACACTTGCCGTGAGTAATCGTGAATTCAGAATGAACATAACTTTCCTTCCGTGACGTCAGAACCAGGAGCTTCCGGCGTTTGTTCGGCGAACCATGCAACTCACTCATTCGAGGCAAAACTTTGTTCTATTGTTTCGGGAAGTAAAAAAAGGGAAGAAAATGCCCGTCGCAGTTTTCTTCGGCCACGTCCATCTGTTAACTCTCCAAGGATGCGGTGATTCTAGTTTGCGTTTTCACAAAACCGCAGCCTTATCTAAAAAGCTGTACCCTTCTGTTGAACGGCTTTTATATATATATATATATATATGTCTGGTCTGGTCGGCATTTTGCGAGCACCTATTCAGAAATCGTGAGATATGGCCGCGTGGTTAACCGTCCACCGGTGCCTTGGTTCAGTTTATCGACATGTAGTTTTGACAGCGCCCCGTCTGTTTTAACAGCCCGTCATCATGAAGTCTGTCGTCTGACGACGCGCATCCTCTTCTTTATGTTATCTTAGCAACACGTTTCCGACGTCAGCGACAGAGCACATGGTGTGACAGCAGCAGCATCGTATTGCTGGCTGATCCGTGCTTCCTGGTCTTCGGATTCTCCCTAAGGCCTAACAACAATCAACATAGTTTAAAACCGTATTCTGTAGTACAATAGTATAATATGCCAAATGCATTTGACGTGAGATGTTGATGGATACACAAAACTATAAGTGGTGGTGGTAGTGGCTGTGTTGTTGTCTGCTGGCCGTTGCTGGTCTCGCCAATGGCGGCCAACGTCACGACCGTCGATGAAAAAAAAAAAAAAAAAGAAGTAATAATAATGGTCTACAGTGAATAAAGTCCTTAGAGAGGTGTCGCCTGCTTAGAGGCGCAGGTGTAGTTGAGCCTCCCTAAAGAAGGCAGCTAAACAAGATGCTCTCAGACAAGAACTAAACAAGAATTCTCAGCTGGGAAAATATAAGTGGAGATTGTGAATCCACTTATACTTCAGGACACTTCTTCCGAGCGCTATACATTTTTTCATACGTTCTCAGGACATAAAACACTGTATACGGCGAAGGTATTTGACTATTACCCTCATCGTTCACCTCGCGAGATGTAAGGAGGTTGAAACAGTAAGGTTTGCCCCGTGCATAGAGACGTAGAAGAGGTGCTTGAGACTTCTGCGGTGTGGTTCGTAGCAGTTGTGATAAATTCGTTTAACTAAAGAGCTTATATATAACGCGTATCCATAGCATATAAGGGAGGGTGCTTACAGCTCGACAAGAAAAGAAGAAACATAATACGATGCTGACGTAAGGGGTTCCACAGCTGCGCGGTTGCGCACAAAGGTTTGGGTGCGGTTTGCTTTTACTTGAGCTTCGGTGTTGCACGAACGCAAAAAGAGAGAAAAAGTAAAAGGACGAAATAATAAAGGAGCGACTAATAAAACGGTGTTTCTACTGCGCAATTTTTATGTTGTTACTCATATCCAATTTCCGAAGAAAGTAATTCATAGGAACTACATCGTCAGAGGACGTTCACTTGTGATCCTTGTTCAGGTCCAAGACATGATGGCACTTGCCACTTCCTCAGCGCGTGAATCGAACGCGTTTAGTCCAGCTTCTGTCAGTGACAATGAGGTTAGTTTAATGGCAACATTCAGATGGTGCCGGTCAAATACAAGGCTGGAATTTAGTTTTTTTTTTGTTTTATTTTCTTTCTTTTTTTTTGTAGTAGTCAGAGAAGATATTTTTCTATAGTTCGCTTCTCAGACTATGGTTACGGCGACCTTTCGTGTATAATCCGCAGAACACAATGGAACCGCTGTGTCTTGAGTGTGAGCTAAGCCGTTTGTGCCTTCGTAGTTCCTGTATTACAGGAGCCGTGAGCGAATATATCGAGCAGACTTATACGGCGACGAAATAAGACAAATGCACAGTATGGGAATGGTGGAGGGAACATCCTGTTGCTGGGATCTTGTGCAGCGGAGTACAGCAGTGCAAAGATCAAACTGCTGAAAGAAGAAAATACATGGCGCCCAGCTGTCAAATCTTGAAGTGATGCAACCCTTTTAACAGACGCAGCCAAATTCGCGAAAGCTTTTACAGCTGTGCTCGAGACCGCAACGAAGAATAGCCACCGTACGCCTGACATGCTTGCTTACTAAGCACGCAAGTCGGCAATCGGACGTCAGATTACTATTAAAAGAGCTCCCTTGTTTCCTCTGGATCCGGCAGCGCATCTCGCTAAGCAGAAGTGTTACGGTATTCTCGCCTCCCACGGCCTTGACGGCGAATGAAAAGTCCGGCGTCGTAGTGCACATCACTTCATACGACCCATTGCCACCGAACGGAGTTTCTTCTAGATCAGGGAGCCTGCGAACTTGCTCTCATGAACCATGTTACGCTAGACGACATCATGGTGGGCTGAAAAAAAAGGGGCGGTATGTCTGTGTTCGCCAGCGCGGATGTCAAGTTTTATTTAGACGGCGTGTCGTCACCGTTTCTTCCGCTCCTGTCTATCAGACTGGTTTCATTAACACTGGAGGAGGCCAGTCTTGAACACATTTATTTGTTAATATTTAACAAAAGACGAATGGCTGTATGGGCTATACGAGCAAAATAACCTGGTTAATGAGTCGTCGACTAATTACCACAGCTGGAGTTAATGTTGAGTGATTAGCGCACCTTTGTAGGTGGTTTCAGAATGTTGTTTGAATGTGGTGGTTTGTGCTGCAAGGTTTCCTGGCTCCCATAGCAATGCGTACGAGTACTGATGCCGCATCACAAAGACTATCGGGGACAAGGGCACGTCATGACACATCATGAGTTTTGAATCGGGCGACCTGCAATGCGTATGTATAAATATAATATAAGAATAAATGTAACAAAACAACGAAAAGATAATGCATCAACGGGTAGCTTGTCCAGTATGAGTCATTGATGTCGTGCCTTGTTAAAAGAGCGTTTTTCGCGGACGATTCAGTGTATTGCCATACTCTTGATATCAGTGATCGTCGTGACAGGGTGGTATAATCTCTGCATTCTGCGTCACTCCGATCCTGTTTTAGGACGCACGAACGGGCCACGGCATGATTATCATAGCCTGCCGTACCATCTGCTGCGTCTTTGTGTCAGACACGTCTAGATTTTAGAAAACCCTTTGCGACATAAGCTGCACGCTACTTGCCTTTTCGTCGCCTTTAACGTAAATATACGATCTCTGCTGTTTGGAAGTGCATTACTTTTGTGTTCAGTACGTTTAGGTTATGTTTCGATATGGCTCGCTTGAAAACGGTTATTTACTGTGGTACACTTGTTTTTTTTTCTTTTTATTTATTTATTTATTTTTAGACATAAGGGATTTCAATTCTGATAACTATGCAAGAACCGCCTGACAGATGCGTGTCTGCTTACGTCCACAAATAATTTTGGACTTTTAATGCTATAGAGGATTTCTGATTGTGTATGTATTCTGTGGTAACAGATACTCACAAAACATGGTGCGAGTCGGGCGTGCTTGAAGCAGATATGGCTTGGTCTGTGTTGTCCGGCCATCGTCGCGACGAGCGCGTCCACCTAATAGCTCTGGTTCTCCATGGACACAGTTTAAAACTTCGTGATTGTTTGAAAAGCCTTTCCCTTTCAATTTCAGGTGCAGGATCTTGAAGCCACCTCAACATGCTAGGTGAGCGTATTTATTATTTATTCGTAGATTTTGTCAGCTAACGCTGACTAGCGGTTTTGTCATTTAACCGTTCAGCCGTTAGTGCTCGATGCGTTGCACGTGCAGTTCAAGATGCAGTCTGCTTGCCAAAGTAATTGCCGCAGTTTTCGGCAGAATCTGTCATTGAAAGAATCTAAACACGATTGGTGTGCGACTGAGAGTGTGCAGCCAGCAGAAAAGAGAAGGCTTACTTTTCTAGTTGGGGGGGGCTAACTCTTCCACTGTCATTTGGGATAACTGCTGACATTTTGCGCAGGATGTGCTTTCCGTGAGAAGTCATTGTATCGCATACTTACAGTTAACAGACTAGGAACTGAGAGAAGGTCCTTGTGTTGCAATGTCAGCATTGGCGCGTTATGACAGGAAGTGCTTATCACCCCCTCGTTCCATCAACGCAATCTCAAATTGACCTGTTTTGGGCACGTTCGCTTTGAGCTAGATTTTGCTTTTTTCCTTGCATAGTCACGGTTAATATGTATTTCGGTGTGCAGTTATGGTTACCTGAACGTTGTGTAGCCGTACCGCAAAACAGATGGTTCTCTCGGTGTCTACTGTCAGTTCGTCCCGTCTTGTGGTGCGCAACGGTATTGTTCCTGCTCGAGTTTCCTTTGTGTGACTCCTGCGAGTAAAGCAGGATATAAAATGAGAAAAAGATGGGTAAACGACAGGTGTCTGGAGTCAAGTGAGGGGGAGGCAAAGTGAGAGCGGGATTGTCACCTGAGTGTAACGTGGGAACGAGAAGGTGGCCGTCGCGAGGATATCTGAGCCCGCCGCCGGCATCTCGTTTCGTGCGTTCAACCTCGGTGGGCACCGCCTCGTACACACGGCTTCACTCTATACGTTGTACTTCATCCTGCCTCGGAGAGCAGAAAACGCGGAATCGTTAATCTCGCTGTAGCCTTAGAGCACGCAAACCTTGGGTATCTAGCTGGCCTTTAACTAGAGGCAGCGAAAAAAGATGGTCACTTTAGGATCGCGTTACGTGCTAGTATGGAAGCGAAAATAAGAGTATGTAAAACAAAAGGCGTAGTGCGTCACTGGTGGTCTAATTTCTCACTAAAATATATTATTTTTGTATAATATATTAAAGCTTTTTATTGGTTATGCACAGTCCAAGTGAGGTCTCAAACAATCATACTGCGGCAGTATGATTGTTTGAGATATTCGTTTTCTGAAGAAAAGGCGTGGTTTCCTTTGTGCTGAAGAGCAGTGTGATGTAAGCTGTATGATGCAGTAGACAGACCGCGCCCCCTGCCTATCAACGGTATTCATTTATATATATCGATATTCCCCCTGCTCCATTTACGTTTGTGTACAGCGTGAAAGTTGTTCTGTACGGGAAGTTGTGTGCCGAAGTATTCATTATTTCTTATCGAACGACAAACGAATTGCTCGCGCCTTAATTTACCACGAGCTGTTCCTGCTCAGGCTCGATCAGCGCCAAGTTTGAAAGTTAGTGCAACAAAGGTTTCAGCAGCGCACTAGACCTTAGAGCAAGTCTATTCTGTTTGGCCAAGTGCAAGGAAGCTCATGAAAAATCATGGCTTAAGCAAAGTATTTACCATTAGCCGTAAAATACAAAAAAATTCAGTATTGAGCCCCCATGGTCCAGCACTTTGAGCCACTAGGAATTTCCTTCTGAAAAATCATTTCATAACAAGAAACAAGCTCAGCTATAGTGAGTCTGCATTTAGGCGGGTCCTCTTTACTCAGGTGAACTTGGTCACTTCCTGTTCTCGTGTAGGCGGCATCCATGAACGTTGCTCAGTGCAAGGTGTGAAATCCCGAGAGAGAGAGCGAAAGACAGCCGTCGAGTGGAATGACCGGTGGCGAACGATTCCTCTGGTGACCCCGATTGGTGGTGGCAAATCGTTCTCCGTTGCCTGCCAAAGTTGCTGTGCAGCCCTAGAAACTGTTCTCGTGCCTCAATGTTTCTCCGAACTTATGTCACAAAATTTCCTCGTTTCCTCGTTTCCTGAGGAGAAAAAATAAATAAGTAACCGTCTTTCGAGATTTAAGACTGTAAACTTGACCACGTAATTGAGAGCACTAAAGACAATCACAGATCGTATTCTGTACACTATCAGGTACGCTGCAGCTATCAGGTCTGATTTGAAAAGTACAAACGTTTGAGTTCCATCCGTTATTTTGCTCGATGTATCCATGTTTATGCCAATTCGTCCAGCAGGCTGTTCGCTGTCAGAGTGGTCGATTGTTTTGTACAGGAGATGTCTCGACCACCTGCCCGCCTCTTCGGGTCGTGACCGCGGCGAAGCTATCTAATTACACTCAAATGAGGGTGAAGCTTGCTTTGAAGGCGTCCCCGCAGTGCCAGGTGGAACCTACGAGGTTCTCGCGTTGCTGGAGCCAGCTCTGAAAATCGCCTCTCGAATCGTTTCCCTGGTCATTTTACTGCGGTAATGAACGGGAACGAGCCTGCCTGTTTCGACCCAGTTTCACGTAGCCGTTGACGAATTCGCAGTTGTTGACAGCCGATTCGCGTTGCGCCTTGGCGAAGGCAGCATTTGATCGTGCGCTAAGTTGCGCCTCCACTGACGGATTCTTGCTGGGCTACAATAGTACCCGGGGTAGGCGGAGCAATGTACCTTTCGATAACGGTGCGTGGCCTTTAATCAGGCGCTTGCTATGCTATTCGTGCGTCGTGGCTTGCTTCACCGAGGTGAGGTGCTGGACGTATGTTGCGCTCTTCAATTTTCCGCCGGATCATTGAACTCTACTTTGTTCCGTCTAAGGTCATGCGCTACCACTGGGAACATTTAAAATAACACGTTTTCGGTTGGCCGTCAAGACGGTAAGATACACGATGGAATTTAGCCTTATATATATAAAAAAAAAATAGAAATGGAACATAAGGGTAGTAATTTTTATAGTAAAAAAAAAACTTTGCTGGACGTGGAGTTTTATCCACCAGCTAACATGTCCATCTGGTGCAATTCTGCCAGGAAATTGTGGTGCTTCCTGCTCGCCTTCCTCAGTCATTCTTTTCGTGCATGAGTATATCTGGCGGAGGCAATGGACTGGCATGACGTGGCGGATAATTTTTAACGAAAGGCCAGTAACACAACGCTGGACGATTTTACGGAGTTGTTATCTGTAGAAATTTGAATATACAGTTCAGTGGGGTGTATCATTACGTGGAATCTTGAAAAACTGGCAATTGTATGAACATGAGAAAGAAGCAATACAATTAAATATCTCTCAAATGATCTTCAGGCAAGAAAAAGCACACATATATATTCGTGGACTTAAATAGCTTGCATCCAAAATGGACCTGAGAAATGACGCTCAGAAATGACGCCATAGTTGCCTTTGTTTGTGATTTCTTATCTCCTTTACTTATTTACGATTAACAAAAAAGCTGCTTGCCTTGCGAGCAACTCTTTCGCTCCTAAGCATTAATCGACGAGATTTTGAATTTCGCGCTTCCGATAAAAGAAAGTTGTCCCGTCTTCCTTAGCTCACGATGCTCGATCTGTGCCTGTCATTCACGGGGGAGCAATGTGACTGCCGAATTCTCCTGGTGGAAAATGAAACGAGCACACCACCACCCTCCATCTGGTTTGGCGTCACCGCGTCGAGGCCGGTAGCCCGTTGGTTCGCTTCTTTCCGCCACTCCTCCTTCCTCTCCGTTCACGGCCTTTCTTTTCTGGTTTTCTCCTCTCTAGTTAATTGTTAGCCACATGCGTTACAGGGCGACCACGCGTTGCCGCCATATTTTAGCGCGTGTTTCTTTTTTTTCCTTTCTTCTCCTTTAATGACAGTGACGAGACACGTCAAAACCTTTCCATGCCGCATCCGGGATACCTCCGAATGGCCTCTCATCATCATCCAATCCTAATTTATTTGTTCTTTTTTTTTTATTCTTTGCAACGTGTCGTGTATTTTTGTTCCTTTTCTTCCTCTTTTTTCTTTTTTTATTGCATGTGCTGTTCTGCTTTGTTATTATTCCACGTTATTTTTATAGGTATTTCCTTACACTTCTACTGCAGGGTAGAGAATGACCGGCCGCCTGGCGGTGTAAGAGCCGCGTTCTTTTTTTCTTTTCTACCCCTGCCATTTGGCGCCTCAAATTGGTTATAATACGGCTTGCGTTTTTGTAGATATAATTACAGTATTCGCCATCGCCGCGGCGGCTTTGCGTTTGCACTCTACCTTCTGTGGATACAGGGCAAGGACGGAGGAAAAAAAAAAAAGAAAAGAAAATGAAATACAACATTTATAATTACAAACCCCTCGCTCATTTTCCAGGCTCAAATTCTAGCTTCACTTCAGCAAAGATGCTGCTTCTTTCCTAGAACTCTTTTTTTTTTCTTTGCTTTAAGCATGTTTGCGTGTAGTGACGGACAGACATAGATGCGGCGTCAACTGAGTGCATATTTCTCTTTTCTGTTTCATCTAGGATGTTTTACCACGGGCGACTGCAGTCGTAAGGGATATACTGCGTAGTATAGATGGTATACAAAAGCAAATAATTTGTTCTTCGTGTCTAAGCCTGACAAAGCTTTATTATTATTATCCTTGTTCTCTCTCCTCTCTTCGTTTTTGTGTTTAGCGTGGTCGCGGTAGTCCACGAAACCTTTTTATCGCACCACAACAGGAGAGACGTGGTAAAGCGGTAGAGTACCGCACCAAGAGTTGTGGATCTCCCCTCATCATCATCATCATCGTTTATTGTTGTTGTGGCAACAATGGGCATTATAACGTTACGTGTGGTGTCGAGCCGCAGGCCGCGTTGAGAATGAAGCTCTGTCGCCATGATTTCCAAGAACGCTGTCGTTTAGTTTCTTGCTTTCCTCGCAATCATGTCTTGTCGAGAAGAAACGGCAGGGGGTTCACAGTCAAATCCAAGCGTCTCTGGCAAAGCTGCCCCAGGATGCCCAACGAGCACTCGGTGCTCCATAAATTCCAACCAGAGGGTTAATTCAGCGAACCGCCCTCGCTGTATTTTACGACTAGCGCCACTTTTTACCGCCCCTTTCTTACTATGCTATCGTTCTTATGACTTCCGAAAACATCGTCCAAAGGCTAAAAACAAACGGCTACGCGCTTCGAGAGAGCTGGCCTCGGTGGTCTCTTTTGGCTTGCTTGCATTGCGCTTTTCACGACCATGACTGACATGCGAGTATGCGTTTCGGAGAACATGGAGGTCTTCGCTCGTCGTCGTTTTCTCTCTCTCTTTCTCTCTGTTACTCTTCCCGANCCCCCTTCTGTTACGTCCTAATTATTCACGAGGCCTGGCGAACGAACAGGGATAACTTGCTACGTCTTTTTCTACCGGGAACCGCATTTGAGACCCAATAAATACGTAAACTAAATTGCATCCTCTTCATATCGGCAAAGAAGGTGTGACGCCGTGTCGCCTCTCACATAACCTAATGGAATGGTTCTGTATGACAGGGAGATTCAAATCTCACAGGAGTCATTCCATGGGCACTCCTACCCCTCTGTGCGAACAGAAAAGTCGCCAAAATTGCCTAGTATAATAACGACTGTGTTTGCAAGATCAGCGCGGAAACGTAAAATAGCTTACGTCCAACGCACGTACGACGAGTCCAATTTGACAGAGGCAGCGGCAGACTGGGGAAAAAAGAAAAGAAAGTGTGGAATTGTTCTAGAACGATGCGTTCGGATTATTTGTCGAATACTTTCGTCAATTAATCCTACTGGGAAAAGTGTGGCTCAAAAAGAAAAAAGACCGAACCGAAAAGAAAACACCGAAAGAGTGAAAAGACCGTTGGGTATGTCCTGGGCATTAATTGGTGCTTTGCGGATTGAACACTCATAATTATTGCAGTCACGATTGGAATTGACTTCTCCGACCATTGCACTGCGGGGACACAAGGTATCAATATTACACTCTTCTACTTGTTTTCTTTTTTTTCTGTTTAGCTTTCTTCCTCTCGCGGGACCCATGTAAGAGGAAAGTGGCGCTGGTCAACGCTACATGGCTGTGTTTTATGAGTGCACGTATGAACGCGTGCTTTTCCTGCTAATGACGCGCTACATAGGAAATGGAACGACTGCGCTCTGTGCTCAACAAAATGGCCGGGAAGATAATTTGAGCACTCATTTCTTGCAGTTAGTCGCTACGTAATGTAGCCGCAAAACAAACAGACATTTCAAAGTTTCATTCCCAAATCCCGTACGCGTTATGTGTATCCGACCAGGAGCGGGTATTATGACTTGGGGATCGTTATTGCCGTACGCAATTTTTCCTCCGTTAGTGCGCAGAAAAATTTGAGCGTGAGAAAAATTTAAAGCGCTTGACAAAGCACGCCACGGTCCACTATTACGTGGTCAAAGTGGGTAGCTGTGCACAATTGCTTGACTGTGTGTCGGTATTCCCAAATTTAGGATCTCGCACGGGGTGAAGATGGGACGCCCTAGCAAGCAGGGGGACCAGAGGGAGAGTTTTGCGGTCGTCCTTCCATTAGCAGCCCTCGCTGTCCCCTTCTGACTGCCCCCCTACCGTTCCCCCGTCCATGCTGGTCGTCACGCTTTGGATGGTTGACATTTGTTGCCCCATCCCTGCTTCCTTCTCTTTTCTACTTCGCTGTCGCCTTCTTGGTCATCACTTCTGGGCTGCATCTCTTTTTAGAGCTGTTTTCCTTCTGGGCTGCCATCGGCTCTCCCTTTTACATAGAAAACCACGCCCTGGCATGGCAGATAACCATAGAGCACCACGTGAACGCTAAGCTGTAGTTGTGCAAGTGCATGGTATTATCCAGAGGCAGAGGCACTGAAAATGATGCGCTGCCATCAGAAGTCTTCAGAGCCTCTTCATCATGGAGTGTCTGAATTTCTGTTTTCATGCATGATGATTAATAAGGGAAAGTGTGTTCACCAGCGATAACCAGGCCGTGAATGTGTTTATCAATGTGCTGCGACATGTGACCCGCACTCAGTCCTCGCTGTACTGAACTTACACTGTTAATGTTAGCATCTGGCGTACGAGCGATGTGATGTCTCAAAGGACCTGCTCACTAAAATGCTTGCCATAAATAGCGGGGCCCATTCCGAGTCACGTATCACTAATGACGCGTCTGGCCTCGGCATGATACGTGAGACGTGGCTCAGCTGGGTTTCCCCCCAATGATAAGGTTAACTATCGATGCTATAGTGCTGCTTATTAGAATTTTTTGAGCATGGAAAATTTTTTTTCCTTATGTTTAAGCAGTACTGGGCCCCCAATGAAAGCGCACAAGGGGATCTTAGCGCACTAAATGTCACTCAGCTTTTTGCTTAACCTGGAAATCCTTGCGAATGGCTCACATCTAAATAGTCGAGTCTTACTGTCCAGCTTAAGAGCTTAACGTCTTTCCAGAGAGTGATTACTACTTTTTTTTTCTTTTGTAAAACATCAAGCAGTGATCAATATCACAACAGTAACCACCGGCGAGCCTTTTCCACTAATCTCTAAACCGGTTGGCTGCTGGATAAGCCACTGCATGCTTCACTTCAAATCGTTCTCATTCAAATGCCGCTGTGGGACAATGATAAACGTGCTCATTCAGTTACATCTATCGCTTGCATAATTACGCCAGCGATAAGGGCTTTAGTTGCGCGTGACTTTTTTGCGCCAGTCATTGAGAAAAATGTGCCATTCTTTCGGAGCAAACGCCATTTGTCCTCAAACGGTGGAAACATGTGCATAGGTCACGCGCAAAGCAAAAGAAATGAGCAGGAGCTCGAAAGCAGTCTCAAAAGTCTGCGACATTCAGAGTCACGCCTTAGTATTTAGGAGCAGAGAACTTGGCTAATAGGAAGTATCAAATTTTGATGTAAATGCGGAAAACGGGGGCGAGTATTATGAGCTAAAAACAAACAAACAAACAAAAAAGTGGTAAAAGTGAACAAAATGAAGCGTAAAGATGGCTTTTTATAGGTCTCTTCTTTTTAATTTTTATTTTTCGAGTGCAAATAATGTTGACAGTTGCGTCAGACCTCCGCCTTTCTCTTCTGAACAAGTCGGGACCTCTGTGGCTACGTTTTTTGCTTGTGCTTCAAACACGTTTATTTATTTATTTTTTCTAACTTTCCGTATAGCTTCTATTCGTGGTTTGTTGTAATCAAGCACCGAACGTCTGTAATGACTGATCTAACACGCCTTCAGCAGAACAAGTCATTCATAGTGCACGTGCGCTTGCAAAAGACAGCCACGAGGTGTTCATTATTTATCATGTTATTATTTTTCTTTTTTAGTTTGTAATGTTGTAAGCTCCTTCATATTATTCTTGCACCGGCCGCTTCATTCGTCGCGAACAAATACCACTTGTCATCACGTTTATAGCAATAACCGAACGATGATGAATCCTTAGACCTATCAACGGTGACTATCATACTGGATTGGGGAAAATGGCGAACATTCGCTGTAAGGGAGAGCAGTCGTTTGCTGCTCCTGGTGAGCTTTGCACTTTTTTTATTTTGTTTTTGTTGTTGTTGTCGAAATTACGTAAAGGGCGTTGTCGTGAACCGGCAGCCGACTCCTACATGCGGATACCTACATTATACAGTTACCTACTGCTGTGGCAACTTCAGAAGAACGAGGAAGAAAGGAAAAGAAACAAAAAGAAGACCATAGATCAAACGTGAAGTCGAATATAAAATATAGGTGGAGAGACTCCCTCGGGAGATAGCACGTTGGCTGGCTTTTCTGCTGCGTTATTAATTTTCACGCCGGCACGGAGATGTTCGTGCCGGATGCGATGCACCGGTGGTGCTGGAACCATTCGTTCTCTCTCTCTCGTTTTTTTTTTTTTTTCTTTCCCCGCGGAAACTAGCCTAGCGACCGCAAAGACTTCGGTATCCATCATTCATTCGCTTGATAAGCTTCGTTGGCTATGTGACCGGACACGGCCGCTGTAAACTTTGGCAGGAGTTCGACAACCCACGTTGGAGGTCATATCCCACACCTCAAACACAATATTCGGTGCTTTTTCGTTCGTGGTCAGAGAGGGCGATCCAGCATATTGACACGCGCCTGCAAGGACGCTATGTGCGCGTTTATGTCACTTTGAGGTTTATCATCCTAACGGCATGCAGAAATGATGCCCTTACCACGGCTACGGTCCACCTTCGACGTCGCTAGATCTGATCATAGAGACGGAAGAGGTTGAAAGAGTGGACAAACAAGGATCTTCACCAGTGAACCTCTGGGCGCCCCGCTAGCTCAGTGTTTGCCTTTTATGAACCTGCGTGAGATTACATCTGAGATCCTGTTTCGGGTGGCCTTGATCTTCCTCTAACAGAAGTCGTAGAAGCCATCGAAATGAGCGAGGGTGGCGGCGACAACTTGAGTCGTCTTTCGATGGCGTCGATGTGGCTGCCGTGCGTGGTGTCCTCAACAAAAAAGGAGCAAGAGAGAAGCTCTCGCCCACAGGAAATGCATTAATGGTAATTAGCAGCGGACCACTGACCTTGACGTTCATGCCCAATCGGTCCGGTGATGAGCAATGGCTTTGCGCATGGAACTCTCTTGATTTGCTTAGTGTGTGCTTCCAGTTTCCTGTCTTGAATGCCTGGGTGACGCCTTTCTTCTTTTCTTTTTTTCTTTTTGGGGCCAATAATATCACCGCAAGGAAAAAGTAAAAATCGACCTCATTAACTCAAGGCGTATTTAGTATGTAATTCACCTTACGTCAGGGCTACAGTTTTTGTCTCCGCCCTTTGAAAAGGAAAACTTCGCTGCAGTGTAATAAAAATGCCGGCGCGCTGCATTCGTAATAAAAACGGCGGTTATTCCGCATTATAGTACACCTGCGCTCGCAATGTTCTATCTTCAGTGCTACACAAGCATTCCGATTGGGTATATGGATTCATGATTCCGTTACCTGCATTCCGGGTGTTTCATAGATTCACTGCACGCAACCAGGTGTTGGAATGTTGTAGAATAAAGTTGTCGTACGACAGCCAGTGCAGTGTAACATCATGCTGCTTCGTCCAGTGCACTAGCACGTCGCCGACTGGCGCTCGCGAAATCATCTTGTAGCTCTTGTTCCACAGTGTTGGAGTTTATATGCAACCGGAGCAGTCGTTGCGTAGTGTGTCTGAAAGCACTTACTGCGGCAACGACGACTATACAAAAGGAGTTGCAAAATTATTTAATTGCCACACATGCTATTAAAGTAAGAAAGTAATCAATGCTCGCGTCTTTCCCGTTGTCGCAGATGTTTGTTTTTCCACGGATAATTAGAGCTGAACAATAAACCTATTTATTTATGATTTTTTTACCCTCGTCGCAGTCACTGTATATGGTGGAGCTGCAGATTAATTGCCGTTTTAATTGAAGCAGCACGTAACTTAAGACTTCGCAAGTCCAGTCGCAGAACGGTAGCATATCTGCTCCGCAAAATGGACCGCAATGTTTTTGATACCAGTTTGTGTGCACATTCGGTGTCAAAGACTCGCTTGCGGAGGCGGTATCTCACTAAAAGAGAAAAAGTGGAGTATGTTTATGAAGAGGCAAAAAGATTAAATATTACCAAACAAACGAGTGTTTTGCAGTGACACCAGCCCGCACGAGGATGTTTGAAATGAACACACACACACAAAAAAAAAAAATGTTAGGAGTAAGAAAGCACTGAACTTTACAAAGAACAAACAAAAGAAAACATCGATGATGTAACAAACGCCTCTCACTTGGGTGTGAACCGAGGGTAGCTGAATAAAAATCGCCTTCCCCTCACTCGTCGCCACACAGGCCTTCTTAGTTTTCATATCGACAATTCACGGTCTGAGAAGTGTAGTTATAAAGAGAAAAGGGTGATGTCCTATATGTTTTAATTGGGGGTGTCAAAAACAGTGCGTTTAGCTTGAATTGAAGAAGAGCGGTATACCATCGACCATTGTTTTCTTTTCTTTTTGCAGTTGTTTGTTGCCTTCTAACTGTGTGCAAGGGGAGGAATGTGTGGCTGATGACAAACGGCCATCGCTTCCTATGCTTTCCTCTTTCTTCTTGTATTCCCTTTTCTATGTGGCGTGATTGATCCCGACAGTTGAGGTCTATATAGCAGGGTACGTATCCTCGGACATGACCGGCAAAAGATGGCTTCCTTTTCGCTCGGTGCTCGGCGGGTGTTGCCCCACGTACATAGACAGAGAACAAGTGTTGCGGAATAGAAAGCGGACAAAGAAAGGCGAGGGATCCTTGGGTAAAGGTTCCGACCAAACATGCCTTGGCTCCGTCATGCCATTAGACCCCCACTGGCTCCATCCGGTTCCTGTGGTGGTCATTTTGGCGTGAGTTTGGGGTAAAAAAAAAGAACTGTGTGAGACCTTTGTTTTGTGTCGGTGTCGTGTTCACTTCTTCTGGACTTTGTGGTACGTAATGACGGTCAGAAGAAAGGGGAGGTGGGCGCGGGGGATAAAGTATGACGATGGGCAACAAGTGCGCAGCTCGGACGTTACAGTATGTAAGCTATTGCTGTAGTTATGTCCACCGAAACAGACAGAAGCAAGAAACAGTGTGCAAGAAAGTCTACTTTCCTAATCCTCCCAGCGACACAGTATTCGTTTCTTTTGATATTGGTTTGTGTTAGGAGTGGAAAATGCCCCAATCAAATTCAAAACTGCTTCGCATGTACAATAATGATTCGAAGTGCGACTTATACAATGAAGATGACTGCGTGTCGTGTTCATGGGAAACCCCTGAGCAGAAGAACAGCAACATCACCTTCAAATCGATCAAATATGTGAACGGTCGCCGTGGTTTCTTTCTTTTTCTTTTTTTTTTCAGTAATTGGACGTAACTATGGTAGCGCGCTTAACAAATCTCTGACCAGAAAGGCAGTATTCTAAGAGAGATGTTTCGATTGTGCTGTATGCAGAACTTTTGAGTTGATATAATGTTCCTTCAGCGGATATACAAGCTCCTCCCCAGTATCAACAACGTTCCGAGGGTAATGATTACCGATGCTTGTGAGACAGCGCCGTCGACTGCACTGAAAAATAAAATCGTTGTTCCCAAGCATTAAGAAAAAGCGGGCTCTGAAATGTTATGGCGTATTTCGTCTCCAAGAAGCAAGTCACTAATGACAAGTCGCTAATTGTTTTGTTGCACACACACGCACACAAAAGGAATGAAGGTAGCTATTCAACTTTCTTTTCCAGTGGACAATTACAGCGGGGCTCAACGTAGATGACTCGCTAATACTCCTTTCATTATTCCTCTCGTACGTCATGCATGACACGGACCGGCAGCTTTTTATGATTCAGGAGGAAATGGAACTAATGAGTTGCTAGCTAATTACCTAGTTTTTCTTCTCGTTTTTATCTAGAAGAACGTCTGTCATCGTTCTTGCATGACTTTACCGCGCATACTGAGCAACAAGAGGGTTGCATGCTATAGTCAGTTGATGTGCCATCTATGTATACTCATACTTGAGATCTCGTGTGAGTAATGATATTAAAGCTGTTTTTCCCATGCATGCAAAAAAGTGGAATCGTTAACATCCTTGACCAGAAGTTTCTGAGATCTGGATTCGAGTCCTAGCTTCGGCATTTTCGGGAATTTCTTTATTTCTTAAGAGGTCTTTAGGAACGAGCTGAAGTGTACTGCCTGTAGATCGCAAAATTTATTTTGAATAGAGGACTGAACATTTCCAGTTTTTATTGCCTGATTTGTGAATGCCGTTGTCCGATGCGTTATCTGTTGAGAATGCCGTGTCCGACGGATGAAGAGGCGAAAAGGAGAGGCTAATGTTTAACTGCAAAAAGATGCATACATGCTTCGCTGAGTGCCCTTCGACGCAGCGGTAGAACCCGGCATGTGGCGAGAGCTCTCCTTCATCTTTACACATGTTACGTGTCAAACATAAATAGCACACCCCTTCCCCGGAACCCTACACATATCGGTGCCGCTAACGACGACAGATACTCGCAACCGAGGTAGCCTTGTCTTTCTTGTAACGCCTCCGCTCTTCAGTGCATCATCTAGCTCTGAAGTGAAACGGCGAGGTGTTTGGTTTCGCCGCCGGTGCTTTTTTCTTGACACCCAGGAACTGGGGCGGTAAAACACAAGTAGCGAAACGCGGCTAGTAGCATACAACCGCGGATTCCGTCCCTTTGGCGCATTAATCTTCCTTAATGAAGATATTTTGTCGTATCGCCCCCTCCCCCCCCCCTCACAACTCCTCCCAGTTGGGCCACAGAAGGTCACTGTGCTACCACTTCATTTTGTAAGTTGTTATGGAGTTGTAAGCGCCACAGCTCGAACCCAAGTTCTGTTTCCTTAGAACGCCCACGAGCACGTCGTAACACGGTTTCGCATCCTTTACAGCTGCATACCGCCTACCAGAACACCAATGTGACATAAAGTGGAGCGCATTCTCTTCTTTTTGTGAGGCCCGAGTGCCCCCCAAGTGCGTTAAGCATGAGGGTTCCTGGAGCCCATATCGGCGTTCTGCGCGTCGAGCCTGTTTCCATCACCAGTCTTGCTTGAGTCTTGGATATTTTCCTGTGTCGGGGGGAGTTCACTCTTGGTTCACTCTTGTCAAAGTTAACATCTATGTAGGAACTACGATCTCAGCGTAATGTTTTACATAAGCAAGAGCTCAGGGTGCACTGAGGCCACTCACATTTCACTAATTCAGCAATGGGATTTCATAACAAAAGGTACCATACTGTTTTTCTGTGGTCGATTCGTGGTTCTTTGATTGTTATTCTGGAAAAGCCTGTGCCGATAGTACGGTGTGACAGGGACCTTGATTTCTGACCTGTAGGTAGCAGGTTTGCAGTCTGGCGAGAAAGCTTTCAACGTGGTGTCAATTCTTTCGACATACCGTTCCATCACTTCTGTGTAAGATGTTAAACACGGTGCTTCGAGATATCATCTCACGTAAAAAAAAAAAAAAAAAAAAAACAGTGATGAAGATTAGCCCACACGCCGAACTCTGTGGTGTGTGTCATGATTACATGGTCACCTTGGAGCCCGTATCCAGGGGCTACCCACTGTAGTGCTGTTCTGATCTGACTGCATGCCCGGACGTCCTGTATAAGTAAGAGACTCCTTGAATGTTTTGAAATGTAAGATGCGATATTAAGCGGGTTTCTTGTACTGGTGTTTCCGCAACGTGGCGCCTGATGTATTACAAATTGTGGCCGTGACCCCAGAGTGCGAGGCGTATTTGCGCGGAAGGCGTGCCCAACTGTCTGCCTCCGTCATCCATCAGACGAGCACTCTGTTGTCGGCGCGCTCCCACTTGCGCGGGCTTCCACTCTATAAATAACGTGCTAAATCTATGGCGGTAAATTTCCTGGCTACCAGGCCCAGTCTGAACCGAAGGGCAGAGCACCCTCCCTTGGTGGACACTGAACTCCTCTCAGTCATTTCGCCCCCAATCCGTTCTCATCACTCAACTGTCCGCCACTCTTCTACCTCCGCCCTAAAATCATATTCATTAAGATACGTCACTGTTGTAAACGCACTGCGTCGTGTACTCTCAGTGTGATTCCACAACACTGTGTCTGCTCGTGATGGTTCATCGCGTTCTCCCCTCATCGCGCCAGGTTTCCCAGCCCTTCAAACAAATAACACCGCCACAGACATTGCCATGTACAACAGCGACAACAATATTGTCATGTACGATCTCTATACAGAGGTAGGAATTTGTTGTTGTGCGAAAAGATGTCCTTGTTTCCTACTTCTCTCCTTTAAATATCCTTGTAGGCATAATGGCGTATAGACACGATGACCATCCGTTATACAAGTATATCATGAAGTAGTGGTCGCTCAACGAATGATCCACAGACTCACAGTCCGTTCCGCACGAAGGTCTCCCCTTGTTCTCCCTTTTTATGTGTACTCCAATCAGAGCTCTCTCCGATCGGAAAATATCCAGAGTTCCCTATGGGCAGAAAGGTATTCGGCTTCTAAAGTTTTCAATCAATAGTCGCACATTAGAACAAAACGTCGTTGAAGATTCTTTTACTGATTTCGTCTAGCATGGAACCTCCGCATAGAACATAATGCTTTATTCGATCGCGTTTACCATTTCATAGCCTTATATCCGGTTCTACAAGTCGTGAGTTCTCATCTGTTCTCTTCATGCTCTTGTGTCGCGGTCTACTGTGCTGCGGGTGTTACAGTCCATCGATCACCGTCACGCTGTTTATAATGTCGTCAATATGTATTGGACACACACATGCATAGCAGAACACAAAAAGCGAAGAAAAAAGAAATGACTTTAAATAAAGAGCTGATCCTGCATTCGTTACAGTCTGGTGGCTTCTGAATCACCCTGTTTCGGAGGTCTGTGCGTCCAGACGCGGAATCTAGTCAGGAGGAGGGGAGTGCAGTTCTATGACCCCAAAGTACTTCTGTAAACGTCAAGATCGTGAGTTACTTGCACATTCTGTGCAAAGGTCTGCATCCAACGGCACCGTAATATACGCAGGAGCTCTTGTCATATTTTACATCAAAACGCGTTCCGTTTGTGTGCGCAGAGCGTGTCCCCCACCGAAATATAGGCCCCATATTATCCTAATTTTATGGCGGGTCATTGCTACATGTAATTTCTGTTGCGTTGATGCGGATACTCGCGTAAAAAGTAAATCTACAATACAGTTCTGTTGTAGTTCTCCTTCCGTTTCTTAATGGCTTGCACTGAAACTTGTGCTCTAATACAGTGTGACATATAATTGTCATGAGGAAGGTGTTACTGAGTGTTGCGAAAGTGAGGAGCATGTAACATGACAACATCGCCAAGGGGCAGGGATGGACACGTCTTCCATGTCCGTCTTTCTCCTTTTGTTTTTTGTCATCGTCCAGAACGCTGTCAGGTTGCGCTTGATATTTTGCTTTTTCTTTAGCTGTGACTGTGATCACAGCCACATTAAATAGTAAAAAAAAATTGGCAGGTTTTACAAGAGCCGTGTAATTCAGCGAGAATAATTTATCATGCACAACGCGCTCAATACGCACTCTTTTCCTTGACCGTTGATCGCTCAACGTTACTCGGAATATATTTGATATACATACGCATAAGGGTAGATAATGCCTTGCCCGTCGTTGCCGACATACACGCCTTGGGTCTTTGAGTTTTCTATCTACCATGTACGCAATTCATCGCGCCTGCTTTTTCGTTTTTACCTTTTCTCTTTGTAGTTGAAGTCAGGAAATATAAAATTTGCTGCCATGGAATTTGAAGTGCTTCTTGTAGTGACGTTGGTGACAGTGTAGTGTGTCGCGCACTGTTTCCAGCAGACAAACCCTCAGTCTCGAAATCGTGTTTTCTTCTGTTTATATAATACTGCAGTAGTGACAACGGGTCGCGTCTGCTGTAATGTGACGTGTGTAAAGAATAATGTGTTCATAAAGCACGCCAAGCGTAAATCTTTTCTCTCTCAAGATTCCTTGGCGATTGCTTAGAATGGCGGCCAATGGCGGCTAAGCGAATTGCTTAGCGGTTATACCAAATGCAAGTCCCCTGCTTCCATAAAGTTCGACTTGAAAAATACAGTGTAAGATGAGTCGTGTGGCAACACCCACGCAGTGTCGTGCGATAGGTATTTCGGGGTTGTATCTCCGGAAAGGTAGTTACCAAAGTAGCGTGTGCCTGAAAAAAAAAGAAAGAGGGGAAGGGAGCAAAAGGAAGAGAGAGAGAAAGAGCGGAAAAAAAAGAAAAGGAAAAGCGTGGGATCGAAAAACAGTAGTGGTCGTTTTCTTTCTGTGCTGGTGGAAGTTCTCGTCCAGGTGTCACTTGTTTTGCTGAGAGCTTTTTGGGGATTCATTCGTCAATCGGCCACCCCGCTACTGGTCCCCCTCCGCTGTATTGTGTGCCTCCCAGGGGTGGTCACTTACATGTCTTGCGGCCGCGGGGGAGCAGCGGCCCAACTAAAAACAGACAAAGACCGCTGTGCATGTCTTACCACAGAGACACCGTGAGACATTCACAATGCACTCTCTTCGCCCACTTTTTCTGACCAGTGTTGTCGACCATCCGTCAGGCTCGCCGAAGGCAGTTATGTCTTTCCGTAGTTGGTCAGTGGTAGGGCGGACTTTATTTCTTCTTCTTCTTTGTGTGAACCCGGTCCCTTTATTATTATTATTCCTTGTCAGTGCTGCTCACAGCGGTCACGTGATCGTTGTATCTGTCGCGTAGCGTTCGATTTGCACTGCTTTGGCTGCACCTCTACTATTGTCCGTTGTAATGATCAATCACTCGGTAAAGCTCCGCATGTGTAGGAGGGAGTTAGGCAAAGGGCATTAATCTGTACCTCCCCCTACCCCCTACTACCCCTGCCTTGCTCCCGCTGTGACAAGAATGCCAAGATTTGCTGCTTTGGAAAGAAACAGGTTTCTTTCTTTCCTTCTACTTGCTTTACGAGTGCAAGATGCGGGATGAGATTAGTTACGCTTTCTGCCACCAGGTGAGTAGAGGTGACACTGGTCCGCTGTTGGGGCGCTGTCACTCCTCGGAGTGCAACAGACGCATTTATTTCTCTTCTTTGTGACGAGAGAACCAAAAGAGTGTCAAGCGCCTAGTGAGTGAAATAAAATTAACAGCCGGTTCACGTCTCGTCAGTCCGGGGAACACAAGCATACTTCTTGTATTCAGATCCAAGATCAGCGTGCACTACGTTGCTCTAATGCCGTGATACCCGCTCGACATTTTTGTTCTTTTGTCTCTCATGACTTTTTACCCTGTTTGTGGATTGCATGACCAGCGGTCTGTTCGCGTAATTACCAGCTGCAATGGAACTTTGCGTCACTAGTTCAGGCTAATTGTTTTGTATGAGCCAAGGGGGGGCTGTTGTCGACTCTTTCTCTTCTACTCTAACGAACCACTCATTAATTAGGTATTAAACGGCCTTACAGTGGCTTAATTCCAATTTCTGAGATATGCAAATTGATTTCGTGCCATCTTTCTGTCTAGAGTAAGCTGTGAGCACGGTCTTTTCGGGGCTGGTGTCCATTAGCCAAAGCGGGTAAGGCGATGGGAGCACTACAAAGGCACATAGTTACTTCCTCCACTTCGGGCTTTGAGTAAAAAAGGAAAGAATAGGAGTCCCTTAGAACAACTAATTATGCAGTAATCCTCCGGAGGGTAATTAAAATAAAAATTGTATTGCGGTACCACACTTTCTTTTCGGTAATTTCTCCTTGCGGATGTGTCGCCCCCTCTTCTTCTTCGACCTTTCTTCCCCCCTTCTGAAGAACGGCGATCTCTTGTGGCAGCGCCGCTGTTTGCTGAATACACTGCAAAGAAAAAACAGTAGGGAGTCTATTGTTATTATAATTAGAAAACCCTACTCTGAGACAATGGGATATCACGTGAAGAGGAGACGTCCTTTACGTTGGGCTTCCTGAGGCATTCTAATAGGTTTAAGCCTTCCCCGCGTGTCTTGTTACGCCACATTTACCACTTGCACCGTAGTGGTCTCCACAGGTCACCAATGACATCAGATACAGAGCATATACTTATTTTCTCTTCATTCAACCGCACGCAAGGCATGTTTTCTCCTTGCTTTATGTTTCCATCGCTTGTTGTTTTTCTCTGTTCCCAGTTTACTGACTCGTGTCGCACGGCAACTCTCGTCACTGCATTTTCCTTCCAGCCTGGTCCATCGTTTGCCAATCGGATTGCGATACGTTAGTCAGCCGGGAATCAACTCTCCGTGATTGCGCTTTTCCGGAGCCTTGTCTTCACCACAAACGTTATCTTGTTCATCAGGGACCACTTCCCCCGCACCGCACCTGTAATCCGGCAATCAGAGCGCCAATGGCCCGTTACAATGGGGCCCTCAGTGACCACTAAACATCGGCCATACGATTGATCGAACTCGTTCTCCTTCGCTCTCGCCATTTGCTCTGCCGAAGCATATACTTTAGGCAGTCCAGTAAAGTTTGCACCGTTCTTTTGACTACTAAGCTATTGCTCGTCTGCCCCGTTATGAACCATATTTTCATTGTCATCCGAGTGTTTGAAGGTTCATCACGCATGCAAGGTATTCTGTGTGTGAACTGTTTGGGATGACTTGCAGTTAATAATGCACCATTACTCTTTGTACCTCTAGGAAAGAACTTTCTTCACCAGTTCTCTTACTACGATATTGTGTATGCAGTCTGAAGGGATCATTGAAAAAGATGTGCCTGTGAACGTAAAGCTCCGTGACACGTTATACTGGACACGTTGGTGCAGAGTGAGGTTGATATCGAACGCATTGAAAACAAGAGATTGCAAGAAACTTTGTGAATAAACTTCATAGTTTGTGGGATTTGCTCCTGCAAGTAGCCTTTCCCACGGGGATGTGCTGCTAATTAGCCTAGGCGTTCCCTATTGCCTACCAAGAATGACTGTGACACCAGGAAACAGTAACTTACATTCTTTCTTTTAATTGGTCCTGCCTTTTAGGGGTCCACACACCGAGTGACTTTTCCACCCAGCGTCCCCTCCTGCCTCACCTTCCGCTGACCACGAGAGGCACGCCAGTTTGGCACTGGCGGCCATCTCGACCAGCGGAAGAAAACTAGCGCAGAGGGGTCTGGTATGTCAGGGTCACCAGTCACTTCCTTAAATCCCTGAACAGGGTCCCCACAAGTTGAAGACGCCTGACCGTGAATTAATGAGACTTCCTCAACTTTGGAAATTACTTTGGAGTTGTCTTTAGGTTTAGGTCTTTAGGTTCAGGTTTAAGCCAAATTGGTACTTGTTGATGAGATGGTTTTCTTATTGGTTCCTGGTCTTTGATATCCCTTTCCGAAGTCAGCTTGAATCCACTTATGTACGAAAACGTACTATGAGTGCAGGTACAGTTAAGGATCTATATATTTGAGTAATGAATACAAGTTTTAGGACTACATGAACATATCAGTAACGTAAAATGCTGCTGACAGTTTGCTGCCCACAGTGCTTTATTGGTTTTTGTACCTGTGAATGTATAGACAGCTTGTTTGTTGCTTGGCTATACACATTTATCTTAAGATGAGTAAAACCTATGGAAAGTCATTCTTATGCATTGCTCCTATGGTTAATTGATGCATTCTACTTGTATATAGGAAGGTATACTAGGTGGCAACAGAATTTCTTTATGTGATTTTCTATAGTATAAATGACTACTAGGTATACTGTCATGTTTTGTGTACATTTTCGTTTAAACTTGTCTGTTGCTGCTTTTGGCCTCTTTTTAGGCGTTTTATTAGTATAGAAGAGTTAAAACACGTAGCTTCATATCCCTTAAGCTTGTGCTCCCTGGATTTGGGGCAAGGTTGAGGCAGCGGGCTGAATCACTACACATGGATGTCGGCTAAGTGTAAGCGGTCATTAGGAGGTCCCTATCCTGGTTGAGGTGACGAACTATCCCGTTTTTTAAAATGCGAGCAACGTTTACTCTGTGTATGCGTTCGTGCTCAGAAGGTAGCAGTCTTTCAGAAATAAATAAATAATTGCCTTTTGTGTATCTTACTTTCTTCGTCTTGTACAGCTTAAACTTCCCGTAGTCATATTAAGTGGGTGTGACGACAAGTCGGTATATATTTTCACCCCACAAATGGTTATGAGCCTGACGTCTCGTTTTAACACTTGCGTTCGCTTGAGCAGGTGTCCCGCAGCCCAATACGCAATACGGAGCACGTGGAAGTTTTATCCATCAACCGGCTGCTGCGTGTAACTTGATGCGCCGACAATTAGCGTTCCGTTCTCTGAAAAAGAAACAACAGACACGCTATTTAGTTTATAAATGAAGTAGGACACCATAAATAAAGCACGGCTGATACGGCCCAATGAATTGCGCCGGTGGAAATTGTTTTCGTGTTGCTGCCAAGGAAATGGCTGCCAATTATTCCGTAGGCTCGCCTGTGACCAAGCAAAACGTTTCGGTGAAGCTTCTTATGTAATATGCGGAGTTTCTGTTCCACTTACTTCACTTTCTCTACCTTATATGTTCAGTCGAAGATACTTGATTTTTGCTTCCGTGTATTCTGACGGAACAAGGGAACGGACGACTGTTTTGAGGACGGAGACGAAATCAGCGCACGAATACGTAGCTGCGCAGAATTAATGTATCGATGCTCCGTTAACAGGAACTCAGTTCTTCTTTGTGAATTTGTGTGATGTCTTATGGTCATCCACCGTGTCATGGCGGTTGAAACTTTTTATTTCCAGCAATGTTTGATGCAGGGAATGCGTTTTCTCATCTAGGAGGCAATGTTTCTTGATCCTCTTTTCGTCGCCTTTCTTGAACTGCTTCTTGCGTTACAGATATTTATTACCTGATTACCGTCGTGTTCAGCAATTTTGGTTAGAGCAAGGTTGGCTACATTTTAGCGGTACACGAGCAGCTGGGGTGAAGCCTCATTGGCATGATTTAGCCTGAAGACTAGAGAAGGCTACCGTATTTTCTTTCTGCACGTACTGACTCACTTCAGAACTTTTTTTTTATCTATATAATCTTCTCGTGTTCGCGATTGTACTGATATTTGTTCATTGTGTACACCAGAACAGCTTTTTAAGGGTCTGAAAAAAGAATTTACACGAATGAAACATGTACCATCTGGAGCATAAGTGGGTAGAACTAGAAGGAACATCATTATTGTGAGCCACTGCTCCTGTCCAGGTTGTGACACCTAGGCGTTTCTACTTACATTGATGTCATTGATTGCACAAGTTCAAAGTGCATTTCTGCGGGGACTTTAACTGAAGCAAAGCAGACTGGAGGGCTGTGAGTATCTATCCGGAGGCCACCTGTCAAGTGAGGCTGAGCAGAGTACAAGGTCACCTTGTATGCTGCTCTGCCCCTTACTTGTTTTGCGTGCTAGGTATACTCCAGTATGAACCCGTATTTATTTACATACCCCAAAAGCATATGTTCGATATGTTCGAAGGATAGGGCATATGTTCGTCTTTATTATTATCACCATAAAACTTATAGCGGGTGGCTGAGGAGAGCGAACTTGATCGAAATCGCTAACATATCAAATGGTGGTCCGGTGCTATCAGGTCCCGCATTTCTCAGGCGAAACATGTTAGATTGGACCTCTCTTCTCTTTTTCTACCAGGAGTGTAGAAGGGATGGTTCGATGGACCAAGTGGCACGCGGCGCACGTTGGGTGTCACACGCGGTGCTGCCTGTTTGGTATGCAGACGGCGCCCTTTCGAGGTCTGCTGCGTTCTTGCGGAAATAGAATGTTCGCCCTTACTGCCCTTCGACCACTTCCTTCTCATTCCTTCATTTGAACCGGTTACTTGTCCAACACCGTTTTGTCAGTTTTTTAGCGGAGTTAGCCTCTTGCGCGCGAACGAATTCACAGCTTCAGGTCGGAAGCTTAATTAAAACTTAACGCCGATGACTCGACTCCGTCAACCCCCATCGGAATGAATCAAGAGCCCGAAACGTTAACCCTTGTTCCACACACAAGCTAGAACAAACTGGTTGCTCCTCTGACCGCGCTTGGCAGTGGTAAGAAGACTTAAGTATGCAAAACCTGGGTCGCGCGTCCCGCTGTGAGCTTTTGTGTAAGGCACTCGTTGACTTTCCGCGAAACAATTGCCGTGGTTGCTGTGTTCTTTTTATATATATATATCAGTAGTGGTTCAAAGTCTGTAGTCTGCTGTACAGATTGCGAATTAAAGGTTTCTGCTGTAAAAAGGCGCAGAAGTCGTTGCAACCTGCAGTCGTTGCTCACCAAATTCATGAAAACGGACGTCGCTATGTATATTATTTCCTGGTTATTTCTGTTTCCGTGTCTTTTTCTTCCCACTAGGCATATCAAAGCTATATATATATATATGTGTGTGGTTTATAAGTTGAACGCCGCCATACCAGCACTGGACAGCTGTTTCGCCCTACTTGGGACTCATCAGCAGTGCGCAGGTAGGCGACGTTCGAAGGGTGG
>JARGYV010096168.1:0-15366 GCA_029532675.1 Ornithodoros moubata
CATCCCCCCTTCCGGCAACATAAGCCGCCTTTAGGCCATCATCTGCTTGATAACACATACACCTCCATCACTCCACCCTCGGTCGGCCGTTGACACAACAATATACTGCCTGTACGCAGAGGAGAGACCACCTTGCCGAGGACTGGCTCTTGCCGTTACAATTCCGGACACCTGACGATGTATTCGCCAGTGGTCCTCTCGGAATCAATGGGCCATTTAAAAGCACAGCTCCTATTGTGTCCTCGATAAGAATTTGTTGTACGCTGGACGTTCAAATCGCAGAAAGCGGAACTCCATCGGGAATCCTCGAGATCTTATGAACGCTTCAATGACCAAGCTTAAAGTTTTTGTGCTCCAGAGAGTGGTTCACTACCCAAGAACTACTCGGCCTGCTGGACGGCTCCCGTACTGGGGATGATCGAATGGACACGCTATGGAAACACTACACCGGGTGTACATTTCAACCATTCGATCGAAACTAGATTATGGATCTGCTATTTATTTCTCAGCGCAGTCCTGAAGTTGTTTGACATTTTACACCTTCTTGGCCTGCAGTTAACCTTTGAAGTCTTCCGAACCTCGCCTATACAAAGCCTCAACGCAGAGGGCAACGAGTTGTCTCTAGACTCTGTGCTCATTGAGGGTAATAGGCTTCCCACGTAACCCTGCTCTACCTTGTATCAAGGACACACACCTGATAGATCCTAATCAACCCTCGGTTATTTCCCCTATCAGTATGTGAGTTTCATATGAGGTTGAGGCTTATGATCTTCTTGACTGTGAAACGCAGCACACTGGTTCCCCCCTTGCATGTTCCACCGATTTGTGTCCCCGATTTCTTAACCAGATATAGCAAAAGAGATACTGCAAGCACTGTCCTGCGACATGAGTTCATGTCCTTGAAGGAAACTTTCGGAGAATATGTACACTGGCGGGTCAAAAAATACAGGATTTGCGTGTGCTATGATAAACCACAACTACACTTGATCACATCGGTTAAACATCATCACATCCATGTATATTGCAAAAATCTACACCATAAGTCTCGCACCTAACTGCATTTTAGATAACAATACCAAGATATCAGTGATACACCCACACTCCCTCCCACACACTTCCCCAAATATATAAATGGCAAGCGCACAGTAAGCAGGTGCGGAGGGCACAGTACATATAGCTAGCAGGGCCATTCGCAAAGGTCTATCGTTAAAATTTTGGTGGGTGCCAGTTCATGTAGGCATCATGGTAATGAGCGAGCTGACCGGGCTGCAGCAGCCTCACTGTCAACAAAAGCTACTCCTTTGACAACCTTCTTCAGGGCCTCCGATCACTTCTGAAACGTGCCACCAATACGAGATGGCGGCAATTCCTGGATACTGGATCCGTGCTATCAAACCTCCCATCGGTGTGCGCACCCAATGTTCTGGCAGTATAGTTTTGGCACACCGAATAGGTTGGGAGGAAAAACCCCATTGCCCTTACTGTGACGAGTGAGTTTTGCACTCTCATTTTTACGGTATTTCTCGCTCTGCCTTTATTGTTTCTGTTTTAGCGACCTCAGTCAACTTTTATGTTCTATGTTAAATATTCACATCAAGGGATAATCACACTGTAGTCTTTGTAGCCCATGCGCCAAAATATCTGACCAATCATCATCATCAACTTTTTTTATTTTTTTTATTTATTCCCTTTATACCAGCGGCGCGGCCGAGTTGATTGAGGCGCCACTCATTCCATGTGTAGACTGGGAGGTGGTGGGTTCGAATCCTGCCGCGACCTGTGTCGTCTGGGGTTTTCCAGACATATGTTGGCACGGTTCCCCTTGTAGTCGACAGAGGACGCACACCAACCCCCCTGTCTCCCCCTCCTTCCTGCTCTCCTGTCTCCATCTGTCCACATCTGTATGCTGCTCGTGGCCATAGTTGACTTACGGTGCCAACATCGCATTGAAAAAAGGAACAGCAATTCGGCATTTCGGCAGTGTCGCCCACTCTCTTGTTTACTTCCATAATGTTGATGCGCACCCCCTTGCGTTCGCTATGTCCCACGTGCGACAAAGCTGCCCTTCAGCCGAGCCCTATACGCGTGCTTCCCAGGCTTCATATTGACACCCATACGTCTGCTGCTCTTACTTGGTGAGCTTGAAAATAAAATAAACTGTTGTTAGTCAAGAACTTTCATTTCCTACAGTCATCTTCTGGGTAACTTTGCCTTTACTTCCATAGGTAGCTCCCCTGCCTGATGACAATCCACACTTTGCCTTTCTAAAGTTCGCACGTTAAATGCCGTGGGCTAAATGAGATGAGACCGCATTTGGTTGGCTTATCTAACAAATCAACAATACAAAGTTCGCATGTTTTGAACTTTCTTTTTGTTAGTTACTTGGTGTCTTACAATCTCGGTGTGTTTTAAAACCGAGAATTTTCAGTATCGACTTATTAACTAGCTCACTAACTAACTAACAGCTGCTCCTAAGCGCGAATAAATCTTGCCTTCGTCTGCAAGTGTCTGAAACATAATAGCTTCACCTGCAAGAAATAGCTCCAGAGTGATTAGAACATAACGAGATAATTCTATGTGTATTTTATATACTCAAAATATTCCACATTTCATATTTCAGTGTTTAGTGCCCCAGTTAGTTACTTTTCTATCCAGTGACCCTGTGCAACAGAAGCAGTTTAAATAATTTTCTTCATAAGGCCTTCGTTCTGCTATTTCTTGCTTGGCCATAATATACAATAAGAGAAGAAGAAGAAGAGAGAGAGAGAGAGAAAGAAAAAAAAACGCTACCCGACAGTATCACCTTTTGACACGTCGAATGAGGCTGCCTGTGTTTTGTAGGTTCATTCGTCTGTACCGTCGCCATATCAAACTTACCAATCTTGTATGACGACATCATTCAGAATTCCTTACAAACTCGCCGAGTGGTGGCGTTATCGGTGGAAAGATTTTAAGTATAACGTACAAAGTCATTACGTGACAAGAATCTCTACACGTTATGCGGGCTCTTTGCTGGAGAACCTCTAGTGCCCCGTCTGCAGGCCTTCAGTGATATGTCGCCGCACCAAACAAATATTTCGTTTATAGATATATATCTTTCTCCTCCTACAACATCACGAAAAATGTGCTCAGCCTAAGACGTGTAGATTAGCCACCTGGAGACCACTTTTGCTGGCAGGGCGTTTTCGTGGTCACCTGTCTGCTCGACAGACCGTGATTCTTGCATTGAAGACATAACCGATAGGCGCACATTGATTTGTGACCTCAGATGTTGCCTTTTCCTTCACACTCATTTCATAAACTGTTATCAGTGGGCACCAGTTTCAGGACGCTTACTTGCATTTTGCGCTCGTATCTCGTCTGCCAGCGCGACTTACTTTACGCATCAATGGCAGAGCTTATAATGGTGCTGTTTTTGTGTGTGTGTTGAATATTACCGACATGAATCAGAGTCTCCGCAGCAGACTAGTTACCACAGTAAGCAAAATACCTCTCGCAGTAATTCTCTGAGGTTCTCAAGCTGTATCAAACATCGGACTGTAGTGTCGTGTCTTTCATGTACATCGGTCCATCCCATTTTAGCATGAATGCACATGTTCCAGTTTGAGTTTAGTTATCTCTAAAAGAGAGATAAATAAATTCAAACTCACTCATGTGCGGCCATTATTTCCATATGGCATGACTTCTGACTTCTAATATGAGTTTAGTTGGCTTTACACATTTCTGCACGCGTTAAAGTGGCATGGGCAGCCATTGCGACAGGATTAACCAGTCGTCCACGAACAGAGGGTGCCTTTTGCGTGGAAGCTGTACATGAAAAGCTGGAGAATACATATTCTCAAATTCGTGTCACAACTAACTTTGGAATTACTTTGCAAGATATGCAGTGCGTTATCCGTTGAAACAAGTCATAAAGAAATGACGCAAACTCTTTTGATGTCTTGCCAATAGCGCTATGTATAAGACCGAATCACGGATGGCAGTGACTGCTGTTTGAACCGTTCAGTATTTCTGAATGCGATTGTGACGAGAAATGTTCCTTCCAACTTCGAGTGAGCACAGACACATTGGGTCGTTGGTGATTTAAAATTATTTATACAAACACTTTACAACTCCATCAATCCATGTACATGTGGCATACAGTGAAGTAATGCAGATTTCAATAAGTGCAAATAAATTACAGAAATAGCATGCCTTTTCACAGATTCCGTACAATACGAAAGTAATATGTACAGTTGCACACTCACAAGCAATGAAGCAACTAGCTTCCTGTCAAACATGTGGTGGAATTTATCGTGATGGCCTAGAACTTGACCGCTTCATGCACGGAAATAAATAAGTTTTCGCATGGACACCCAGACATTTTAGTCATTTCTCTACAGTTCCGGATGATAGAAAGCTATAGGACTCTCAGCTAGTACGTCTGGTTCTACAGCGAACATTGGGTAAGTTCTGCTAAGAACATGATGAACGCATTCGGAGTGCACTGGGTGTAAGCAGTGACATTCCTTCTTGCGTTGGATATGTGCCTGAGATTCGCTCAACACTCGTAGAAGCAAGACAATGTTCATAAATAAGCCAGACGACAGTCACCGATCACTAACTGCCCATAAATAGCGTCTGTTAGGAGCGAAACCCTCCCGACGGCGGAGGATTTGGTGCGCCGTCCGACGATTCTGGTGTCGAAGATGGGGACGCTGTTGCAGTTGGACTGTCCTTCTTCGGGTAGAAGTAGGGAGCATAGCGATACAAGCCGAGCGGATGCAGCGAATCACTGTGCGCTGCTGTGGCCGGCCGTAGCACAGGGTGGAAGAGGCTGGCGCTTGGGGCTGTGCTGTTCAGCAGAGCAGCCAAGTGCGGAGGAAGAGCACCTCCGGCCGCTGCAGCGGCTGCCCACTGCGACCACAAATGCGGTGGAACCGTACCTGCAGATGGAGTCGCGCGAACTCCTGCTAGAGAATACAAGGAACCAGGTTGACCGTACAGTTCCAGTCCAGGCGGCTTCCAGAGCAGGGATGCTCTTGCAGCAACGGCTGTTGATGGTCCTAGTCCGCTTAGGAGTCCCTTTTCGTGGAGATACGCTGCCGTTTCTGGATCGCCGCCATTTTCAAGAAACGTCCGCAACGGTGACCGCGCAAAGGGATGGTCCGTGATCAACGACTCCATCGTCTCCCTGAATAGTAGAAAAGAAGCGATGTAGTCGACACGCGGTACACAGAATGTCACACAAGATGCGCAAAAAAAAAAAAAAAAGCAGCAGCAGGGGGCAATGTGTATTTATGCTGTATATAACCCTGAAAGAGCCTAGCATGTCCCATCGACAAGCTACGCTGTTATCACGGGAAGGATCTCTCCTCCATTTTCCATTCTGTCAAGCGCTCGCGGGGCAGCAGTTAAACAGATTGCAAGTGAGCACGACGAGAAGAATTCAGGAGGACGGTAGAACATAAATAATTACTCGCTTTTAGAACAGCTGCTCGCTATAATTCCCTGTACTTTGATAGTCCAGTAAGAGTTCTCTAAACTGGTGTCACCGACTTGTTTGACACGATGGCCTTAGGCCGCGTTATGCTGTGATTTATTTTACAACCTCACGCTGGCATCATGGATTCAACCTAGCCTCAAAATAGTTTCGTCTTTTATTGACTGTCATGTATGCCTTCGACGTTTCAGCGTCGGCTCCCTTTAAAAATATATATGTGACGCATCTTGGCATCTCGAGTCGTTAAACTCTGCTCTCAGAATGTACCGAAATACCGCGTTCCGGCACTACCGAAGTTACTGACTTGGAAAGGAAAATGAAACGTGTCAGGCAAAGGGCCCATTAGCCGAGAAAATAACTGACACAGGCTTCACGAGTAATTATGCAAAGTCAAGAACAGCATCGTCAATCTCACCTTTCCAGTTCAGTTAACCTTGACGAATCCCGGAACCCTTTCGCAAAAGGGTTGCTGTCGATCTTCAGTTTCGTGATCTGTCAAAGATACGTAATAATGAAGCAAAACGTAAAGGTATCATAATTAGTATTGCTTCCCCCCCCCCTTTTTTTTTTTCTTTTTTACTTAACATAATGCGTGCATTGCACGACTACATTTCTTACAGTATACAGTTCGTGTATATCAGCATTCGTGTTCGGTGTCGACAGCCGTTCGTGAGCTGTCATGTGCGAAGGTAGGTTCTGACACAAAAGAAGGGCTATGCCAGTAAGCTTCCCAAGGGCTAATGCCCAAGTGAGCAGATATTGTGGTTTAAAGTTGTACCTACTAGTTGGTTCTGGTAAGCGGTGACCGCTGTGAAGACTGTTTCCGGAAAAACGTAGGTCCGAAATTGTTCTGACTCGAGGTCGGTCACCGGAGCATTAGGAGCGTTATGCCTCCTTTTCACCAGATGTATGCGAGGTTGATACTTGTGCATGGAGTTGAGTACAATCTGATGGAAAGATAGAGATATATGGTAAGATAGCGCTTAGGCTGCAAACTTGACCATAGCCAAGCTGAGCTTCATTCAGCCTGGCTACAGTTTTATGCACTGCGCTGGAGCACATGTTCATCGTACCTGCTTTTATTTAATATATACATTAATACATGTGATACACATATATTATAGTTTTCCTTATTATACATAACGAATGCGATGACGTCTGAGTAACTTATGCTTCTCTCCGCTAACATTCTCTTTCCGTGAACTCATCAAGGTCTCATTTACACGCACGCTCTTTTACGGCCTCTTTTAACGCCTCTTTTAACGCATAATGAAACGAACGAAATCTAATCTATGGTAGCGTTCACACATCCGTGCATTCACAGCACTACATATTTCTACGGGGTCCATGTTCCACGCTCTACAACGCTGGACGTGTAAAAACGCATGTAAACACTCATTAAGGCAGCCTTACGCGCCGCTTTTCCTTGTCCGTGTAAAAAAAACGGGCTCGCCGAGGTCTATGGGTCCGATCACACGTTCGTGCGAGGGGCATGTACATTTAAATATTTAATGGGGTACATGTTCGACGGGTGAAGACAATGGGTCCGTGTTCAGTTCAATTAATGTAGGGACGAAAAATGAAAAAAAAAAAAAAGAAGAAGAAGACAGCCTAAGGCTCATTTCACACGTTTTTCACAAGTTTTTATTTTCAATAAGCATTAACTCGTAAGTCATTATGGTGCGTTTCTGTGCTGCTTACAGTGTTAACATACCTTACAGGCCCTACCGGAACCAGTGTTTGCGGGTCTCACGTAATCTTATCTGTAGACTGAACGCGGTAGGCACGGCGTTGTACTAGTCTTTTTCGAACCGGACTACTAGCAGTCGATCTAAAATTCCTAATTTCTCGTCCGGAGCACCTATATATGACAACAGATACCTAGTGAGAGGTGCAATGTGCTTTCCTCATACCCACAGCTGTATCTTTAAACATGATACTAGAGAATTGACACAAGCAAGCAAAAAAAATGCGAATTGGTCCTAGCTGGAGTCGTACTGTATTCAAAAAGCCTGGGCGAAAGAAGCTCAAAACAGGCGCCCTGACAGGAGACAAAGATGTGGGTGATACGCCTCATGTTGGTAAACGTTCCCTTGACGAACAAATATCTGATGCCAAATCTCAAATCCGATTGCCACATTTTCGCAGTCGAAAAAGAAAACAAGAAGTAAACAAGAAAAAAGTCAGGGAAACTCTGAACTGGTCCAGTATGTTCGCAACTTCTTCGTTTTACACGTACAGAACGGTCTCGCTACGTTTTCTTCTTCTTTTTTTTTTTTTTTTTTTCAATCAGTTGCATTGTAAGGGTGCCGGAGCGTGGCAGCTCGAACTAGGGAGGTGTAGCATGCCACCAAAGTCGCCATTGGCATTTGTAGGGCAGCCTTTGCGCATTGTTCTCGCAGTTGTGCGGCGGACAGGCGACGTGCCGCGCGTGTCCCATGAATCGGCAGGAATTCGACTCCGACGAGCATCCATTTTCGTCAAAGTCTCTCCTCTTGACAGTTTGTTGTTCGCCGGTGCGTCGCTTGTATCATCTTCGGATATGTCACAGAAAGGAGGTCTAATGCGCATGCTCCGTCACGTCTCCAAGTCATCTCGGTCGTCTTCTGCTCGTTCTGGCATGTCAGAGAGTCAAGCAGCTAGCGTTGCAATGACCCTCGAATAATAGGTTTCGTGGCAGGCGCTTATAAATATGCAAACTGGGAATTACACCCCGCGTCCTCCTCTTGCGACGGAAAAGCTCGCGTGACAATCGCATTACAGCTGCGTCCTTTCTTTGCTCAACATATTTGAGATGCCAGCGCAATCAGGAACTAAAGCCATCGCCAAGACATGTTCCAGGGGTATTAGCTGAAAATGGCCGACATATAAGAACCTTCTAGGCTGGCTCATTCCGTTTTCTGGCGCATTACCCAATCTAATCCCAGTGCAATTCCGATGTTGATGCCGAGGCTAAATGCTTTGTACACGGTACTGTTCTCAGTAGTGAAGAACATAAACAGTAGAGTAGTGCTTTACAATAAACTCCTATTTGCTCCTGCTATAATAGATCGTGCTTCACATTTAAGAAGGGTTAAATTACTAAGAACTTTACTTCGCCACCTATATTTCTTTATATACGAGTGTGATTCATAAAAGTAACAGTATATTTTTCAGCGTGTAAAAGCCCAAGCCGTGCCAGGTTCCCAAAGATGGAAGGCGTATGCGTAAGAAACTATTTCATGCCCTCCAACATTGCACAAAATGGCGACTTCCTTAGGTACCTTCACCGTAGATAAACACCAACCAGTAATTTCTTTTTTGTCATCGGTGGGGGTAAAGTCGCGTCAGAATCACGAAAGAAGGCGGGAACGGTGTGAAGTTAAAGAGTAACAACAATAGGCCAAAAAATAATAATGAAATGAGGCAGTCGTCGAGGCAGTTTTAGGTATTTAGAG
Source organism: Ornithodoros moubata (assembly GCA_029532675.1). Taxonomy (NCBI): domain Eukaryota; kingdom Metazoa; phylum Arthropoda; class Arachnida; order Ixodida; family Argasidae; genus Ornithodoros; species Ornithodoros moubata. Next base: position 8,920 of record JARGYV010096168.1, read on the forward strand.
TTTCATTGTGGCTAATGACTCAGTTGCCCTTTACGAGCAGAACGACAGCGTGCGAGTCTATACTGGGGGTGCGTTTCCCCCAGCTGGTCTCTTTGTTTTTGTGTTTATTCTTGCAAGAACTGACACACAAGTTTGGAATGACCCACGCTGACTCCATGCAGTGAAATCAGTGCATGTCCGCAACAAAATGCAAAGGATTTGGTGTGCTGCTCGAGTTTTATCCACGTTATGCGCGCAACGCGTCGCACACGTTAAATAAACGATATCTGCCAAACAAAAAATCCAGCACTTCCTTCACTGCAAAGTACTATACTTACATGTCCTTGTTTGTCCATCTCGTTGTTTGTAAGTTTGACCTTTTCGAAGGAAACGACTTGCTTCCTCAACTGATCTCCAGTGAAAGGGCAGTCAGGATGAGGATACAGACGGGCAGGAGATGGCGGGTCCGCTTTGCCGGCCACTAGCCATGAGGACCGGTGGTATGCATACCGATACCGCTTGTTGTCCACGGGAACGATGTCTAGCAAAACGATATACCTGGCGTCAGGTTGCACGCCCGTAAATGAAACTCGTACGGTGGGGAACATTCGCCTGAAAAAATGAAAACAAAAAATACATAAAACCACAGATAAGTAAAGTGTAAACACATGATATATGTCATGAAGCTGCCTCGAAACATGCGCAAAACAGAAGACAGTCTAAAGAACAACCTTTTCATGATGAAATCCGTTCCATCGCCAATTCTTTAAAATGTACCTCGCCAGTTTTCTCATTTATAAGTGAAGCTTTGTAGGTAAGTGTTATCTTATAACAGCTTTCGTTTTCCCCTTCGCAAGTCATGGCAGAAGTTCGGCCTGATTTCAGTGCAAACGATGTCCACTTGTAGATGTTTATAGCAATAACGTGTGACGACACAGACCACCTTTCTAATTCCACCACCAAACGTCTCACAACTGGTCGCCAAGTTAATGTCTCAAAAGATGGTCAATATAGCCAATTACTTGTAGCGCACACTGTCATTTGACGACGTCATTACGTGCCGGGCCGCTCGCTTTGTCTCATCGTAATTCACTGAATTTGGTTCTGAAGTTTGGCAGCACGAACAACAGAGAAGTCAGAGCCCGGGCACGAAACTGCACCAAAAGAAATGAATGATAATACACTAGCGTATGATTTGATACGTTGCAACTAACTAGATACGTACAAGCACATACAAGTCCCTTACACTCTGCCCGCGAGCACAGAGTTCCGAACTGCAAACGTCAGCTGATTGGCGCCTCTTGCACAACGAAATACTAATATACGGTGGGTATCTCAGTATAACGAGGCTTGCCATTTATGAGGATGTCATGGACTAATCCCTCTAGCAAAGGCCCGAGATTCAACAAAAGTCTAAATACTAATTACATGTATCTCGCAGGCAGACGATGCTAAAGAGGCGCAGTCCTGAAAAAGAAAACAAAAAAAGAAAAGAAAGAAAACTTCGCCTCATAACTGAGAGGAAAGTAATAACTATCCGGAATGTCAACGTTCATTAACCTAATTGGTGAAAAATGGCAGACTTGAGTCTTTTTGCGACACTGAGCACCTCTGCTATATTGGACTATATTGAAGAGCTTGGTTATGAATAGGACGTCATCAGCGGCCGCGTTTTTGCTTCATTTTTTTTAATGGGACGACTCGTTTCTTGTTTGTGGAAATATACTTCCGGCGTAAAATTATTCCAGCTGAGTACTGCGTGATAAGTAAGTTGGATATTATTGAAAAACGTAAACATATAGAACGATGACGACATTCCCTTTGGGATATTCTACTGAGAGAATAGTTCAAATAGAAGCGAGTTGGCGATACATATCCAGACTGAAGAAACCACTGACGAGGAACACAAAGAAGGGGACAACGGAACACAAAGAAGGGGACAACGGCACACAAAGTCTCAAACACAGCCGAACGTTTATCCAGTCGGAGACATTTTAAGCCCTACAGGTTGATGGAGAAGAAACATACAACAGTTTCCCTAAATCAGGGCTGAAGGTCAGGGAAGGACACAATTCCCAGAGAAAACACTCAGCAGGCCCTCAGAGGCCCTTCAACAACCTCTTTGTAATATCGCTTTCTTTCTGCAGCGCTCCAGTCTCTGGATATAGGGGAACGCAATTTGAACATTCGAATAAGTGCCTCACAAGTTCAGAAGAGAAATCCTTACTTGTTTAAACAACGCTTGTAAGCCAAGCTACGCGCCAACTTAATTTCATGCACAATATTTGAATGGGACTCTACAAACTTATTCCTTGTGATTTTTACAGAGAGGGAGCATTTTTTCCAACGCGGTTAGAGCATCCATGCGGAAATTATTTTTAAATACAACGTCAACATCAAATTCTCTTGCAAAACTGTCGGAAAACTCCAACGTATTGGAAAGATGAAAATTCTGAAAACTGAAAACATATAACAAGATGAATAAATAGTACGGAAAAAAAAACGAAATTACAACACGAGTCTCTTTGAAATCAAAAATCTTTGACAAACCCTGAAGAGGAGGAATAAGCAGACAAAAAAGATGCGATAGCGGAGTCCACATTTCGAACATAAATCTCGGACAACATAGATGCAATGGCAGAACCAAGACGAATTCCCGCCCTGTGAATGAACAACTTTCGGTCAATATTTATAGCAGTAGATTTCAGGTACAACTCTAGAAGACGCAAATGATTTGTTACAGAAAGTCCTGTGGCTGTCCCCATAACTGTCCGAGTGAAGAGAAATGAACGGAACTCTCACACCTATTCCACTGACAAGAGAATCCTGTCGTCCGTTTTTTCTATGTTTCACCCGAACTGGGGTTTTTCTTCAGTGGAGTTCATCCACCGCTTGTCTGCGCTATTACGACCCCGCATGCAACCACGAGCAGGACCTCAAACATTTCCCTATGCCGAGAAATCGCCACCGTCCAGTTGACTAAAAAGGGAACCACTTCCCGGAAAACGCATCGCTACCGGCCGCTCGTCGTCTCCCCTGCTGCTGCCAAGGTCTACTTCACAACTGCAGAGTGTTGGGCGCGAGTACGACACAAGGTGCGACAAGGTGCGAATAAAGCGACGGCTCCGGGAGCACGGGTGTCCTCCGCTACCAGCCATACTGCTGGCCAGTACATAAGTCAATGGCAATGTTCATCTCGGTACTCCTTTGCGTCGGATGTCCCTCTTCACCTCGGCAGCGCCACGCTACCAACAAGGCGCAATACGACAGCGTTTATACCATCCTCTCTCTTACAGCGTTCCTTCAGTAGAAGCGTAGGGCACATGTTTGCAAATACGTGTCTTCCAAGAGGATTTTTCTGTACAACACACCCTACGAACCATTACCGAGTGGCAACCCTACTGATTGCCGAGACATGCGTACTCGTGTCCATAGCTGACGTTATATTCATCCTCGTAGTCGTGTGTGCACCAATCGAGTAGCCCGCTATAGGAAATCGACCACAGAGTGCGCTATGAGTCCTGCACCTGGGAATGTGAGATCGGAGATAAAGAGGGCCGGTATCCAAACCACCGGGCAGACAAGCTATTATGCATAGCTGTCCCTGTTTGGCAGCCTGATGCTTATCTCTCTCTCTTCTCCCAAATCCCAAACAACTAACCGTCACTCAGTAGCGTGCTTCCCGATGTAAGGTGATAAACGATACATCTCGTAACAGCCTTTCACATGGTTTAAGTGCATTACAGAAGCCGAACAGTATATTAAATTAAAACTCAGTTTAATAAGGACGGGTCATTCGATTCACGTATTGTATTGGGCACGGCTGTCTATAATCGCTAGTTAGTGGTGTTAAAGAACCACTGCCGGCTGAGAGGCAGGCTCCAGAGCTGCACTAATGTTGGCGGCGAGAGAAGGCTGTCTGCCATACGACACGAATTGTGGCTTTCCTGGGGCGCGACCCCGACGGCAGGGGACCGTTGGGCCACGGGCAGTCGATTACAGACAAGTGTACCCAGTAGTACATAATCCGTAGCATCTCCCGACTGCCCTCGCTTGGAATAAAAGATGCATCGGTACTGAATCCATTCTCTGTCAACTGAACACGTCAAACTGTCCTCTTTTTTGAAGTGAAGAAAAAACATAATTGAAATAACAAGCCGTTTTGATACATCTTTCACAATCCCAAGATAATTACAAAGAAAAATCATTGCGCAATAATCTCTTTAAAATATGGTAAACCATCTCATGTCCCTTTGTGTCCGGTCTTTCCACATCCATGTCACCTAGTTCCGTTCTATGAAACAGTAAAAGGAGGACACTGAGGAGTTAGCTAAAAGGTTCGAACCCTCATCTTCTTGATGTCCTCATCCTCAGCTCTGTTCGCGTTCATTCTTTACACACACACACACACACTCTCTCTCTCTCTCTCTCTCCCCACTGTACCTAACTTCAAAGGCCACAGGAGATGCAACGACAATATTATATGTACGGCACAAAACAATCGTATAAAATAAAAAAAAAGTTTTATGCACGTTACTCTGATTGCTGAAAAGCCTTGGGCACACAGCAGTGGTCCGGTCTAAGCTTAGGGCAGCGTAGTCTGGATCAAACAGCCAGGCACCCGAACATAAGTGCCTGTATTATCTAAGAGCGAAGATTCTGTCTCCACCGCTTCCTGTACCTTGGGTTTTCTAGTCGCGGGGGCGGATGCCTTTTTTTTTTTTTTTTTCGCGTTCACGTGAGCTCCCGGGTGGTCCACCGGGTGGTGCAAGGCGGTGCCTACTTTCGGAACCTAATGCTCTCCCCCTTCTCAATGTTTATTTCTCTTTGTTTTTTGCCCCATCTTAACCGCACACGTTTGAGAGAATTGTTGTTCTCTCATCCCGCCTCTTTTTCTGTTGCTGATATGAGGGACATAGGCACGCTTTGTGAATTAGGTGTGCGACGCTTTTGTACATAGTCATTAGAATTTTACGTCTTTCACAACAACAACGTATTTGCGATGCGACAAGGGGGGATGTTTGCCCCTTGAGTTTGCGGTCTGCTCCCGCATTACTGAATAATGACGATGATGATATTAATTATAGAAATAAATGAAGGGAAATTTAGGTTGCAGTTCATACTTAATGAGTTGAGCATGGTATACTGTGATTATAATTAGTTCATGCGCAAGCACATAATCAACCACTAAACGTTCTTAATGTAGCCCTTTGGTATTGTTCTGAATATAAGGGGCGAACAAAATTGGATATGACACCGAGGAAATAGGTAGAATAGGTAGGACACAGGCACAGAAAGTCAATGTTCAACCAGTATCGAAAAAAAAAAAAGAGAGAGAAAGAGACAGTACCCGTCAATGCTGCAAACACTCCTTGTACATGGGCTCCGTCTTGTATACGTCACAGAGGTATATGCATCACCGTTGATTGTTGAAACGGGAAGTACCTACCCATAGTGGTCCTATATCCAAAGCCTCATCCTAAATAGGTTAGTTTGACTATGATATCAATGAAGGTGAACTAGGGTATTTGGTGCAAGTTTCCATATCCCACTTTTTTTTTTTTTCTTTACAAACTGAACTCTACTGAGTTCACCAGTGTCCAGTGTCACCAGTGTCCAGAGGTGATCTGAAACAGTGGTTCTTGTAACGCGATGGGAGAGGAGACTAGAAACGTGGAAACATGCAGTCAAGAAACGAGCATGTCGACGGCTAGTGCCGCTTCGACAGCGATCAAGTTGGTCCCAATTGGCTGTGACTATACCATGTACTCTTGTCAGCAAAATAAAAGCAACCTAAAATATGCGAACCAAATAAACCTCACGCACACAATGCTATGGGGACGAAGTGGTGTTTGTCAATGAAAGTCTAAATTAGTGAACAAAAGTAAAGAAGGAGATCAGTCCTGACGCCAAAGAAAGTAACGCACCTTTCATGTTCGACCTGTTAAGCGCAAAAGTCATAAAACTACTATAAGTGAAATAACATAAAGAAAGGCGTAGATGTCGTCCACTGTTGCGCATGGATCAGCTGCACTCTGGAGCACTCAAGAGAGATTTAGAGACGATATAAATATTCTATGTACGCACATCAGTAAATAAATATTCTAAAGATTTCCTATGTAGTCACGTTCAAGTATAAGGAAACACGCAATAAGCACAGAAATACAGCTGAAAATAACGATGGTTCATATTATGTCCACTACTGACAGCGCTACTTACAGTAGGTTCAAAGGGCACTGAAAGGACTTCCACGGCGTCTGCCGTGACGTTCTCTGCTTGGCTATAATGTCGGCTGATGTCACGATTTTCCTTTGCTGTGTTACTCATTCTTTCAGTGATTTGTGGGGCTGCTGTCTGTGCCGTGTGTCGCGCGGTTGGTCACTGCCTGCATGACATCAACATGTCACGTCGGCAAGAAAGACCTCGACATGATGTCGCAGTGAGCTCTTAAGGTGCTATCCACTTATG